>ML242451.1:5024-16686 GCA_005239495.1 Nicotiana undulata | reverse complement strand
AAATCACAAAATCCTCAAGAGCCCTAAAATTACTACCAAATTCCATGATTTTTGATAATTTAGTAGGGAATTTAACTAGGAATTGATGTTTGAAACTAGTAAAACCATGGAATTTACTTACCTCAATAACAGTGGTGGAAGGTTCCTTGAAGAGCTCTTTAAAGACCTGAGGAAGAAGATGAAAATGGAGGAAATAGGCTAAGTCCTGTATTTAATAAAACTGCCCAGGTATTCCTTCACTGCTATCGCGACAAGGGCCCTGCGATTGCGAAGGCCAACTGGCCAGACCTCTGCGATCGCAGCAGAGGTCCTGCGATCACGAAGAGTAACTGTGCCTGGCCCTGACTCGACACTATGCGATCGCGAGGATGAGGCTACGATCGCGAAGGCATGGAGTCCAGCCTTCCGCGATCGTGACGACTTGGATGCGATCGCGAAGGCCAAGGGTCCAACCTTCCGCGATCGCGAAGAGGAAAATGCGCGAAGAACAATCACCAGCCCAGCCAAATTCCTTCTATGCGATCGCCTGCGATCGCGAAGAAGGAAACCAGACAGCAAAAATCTGGTTTTTCCAACTTAGCTCCAGGGGGTCCAAAACTCACTCGAGCCCCTCAGGACCCCGTCCACAAGCACCGGCAAGTTTGTATTCGTGATACAGACTCGCTCGAACTTCCGGAACGTGAAAAACAACAATGAAACTCTGAATTCAACCCCAAAACCAAATTGAATCAAGCTTAAGAACTTAAGATTCTATAATTCATTTCAATGCGCAGAACCGGCCTATACTACTCGGAATGATTTCAAATTTTGCAGACAAGTCATAAATGACATAACGGAACTGTTCCCAGTCTCAGAATTTCATTCGGACCTCGGTAACATAAAAACACGTTCCAAACCAATTTTCAATTTCTATGAAAATCTTCAAAACTTCATTAACTCTCAATTTCCCGTTTTGATCTGAACCCGTCCAATCAAGTCTGTTTCTTACCAAATTTCACAGATAACTTAAATAACACATATTGAAGTTGTTCCAGGCTCCGGAACCATAATACGGGCCCGGCTGCACAGGTTTCACATCGAGGTCCATTTTCATAAGCCTTTATTATTTTCATAAAACAATTTTCTTTAAAAATTCATATTTCGGACTTGGGTCCTCGGAATTCTATTACGGGCATACGCCCAAGTCCCATGTTTTCCTACGGACCTTCTGGGACCGCCAGATCACGGGTCCGGGTCAGTTTACTAAAAATATTGACCAAAGTTAGTTTTATTCAATTAATTATCATAAATTCAACTCTTTATCAAGTTTCCACGTAAGTCTTCCCGGCTACGCGCCCGGGCTACGCACGTATATCGAGGTGAGATTAACGGAGGCTTTCGGGGCCTCGAAACACAGTCATAATTAAATTTACATAAGATGACCTTTTGGGTCATCACAATCTCCCCCTCTAAAGCAAACGTTCGTCCTCGAACGGACGTAGAATCGTACCTGAAGTGCGGAATAGCTGCGGATACCTGCTCCGCATGTCCTCCTCGGACTCCCAAGTCGCCTCATCGACTGGTTGGCCCCTCCACTGCACCTTTACGGCAGAAACTCTCTTAGACCTCAACTGGCGGTCCTACCTATCAATAATAGCAACTGGCTCCTTCTCGAAGCCCAACTTCTCATCTAACTGAATAGTGTTGAAGTCAATCACGTGAGAGAAATTGGCATGATATCTCCGGAGCATGGATACATGAAAGACCGGATGAACTCCTGATAAGGTGGGAGGTAAATTGAGATCATAAGCAACCTCCCCGACTCACCTCAACACCTCAAAAGGGCTTGTAAACTTGGGGCTCAACTTGCCCTTCTTCCCGAATCTCATAACGCCCTTCATCGGCGAAACCTTCAACATAACCTTATCTCTCTCCATAAATGCTACATCACGCGCCCGCTGATCTGCGTAACTCTTCTGTCTGGACTGAGCTGTGCGGAGTCTCTCCTGAATAATCTTCACCCTATCCAAAGCATCTCTCACCAGATCTGTGCCATATAACTTGGCTCACCAGGCTCAAACCACCCGATAGAAGAACGGCATCGCCGACCATATAAGGCCTCGAATGGAGCCATCTCGATGCTGGACTGATAACTGTTATTGTATGCAAACTTCGCCAAAGGCAAGAACTGGTCCCACTGACCCCCAAAATCAAGCACACATGCCCTGAGCATATCCTCCAATATCTGAACCGTACGCTCCGACTGACCATCAGTCTGAGGGTGAAATGCTGAGCTGAGATCTATCTGAGTGTCCATCTCACTGTGAAACACTCTCCAAAAGTGCGAGGTGAACTGAGGACCTCGATCTGATATAATGGACACCGGCACACCGTGCAACCGGACTATCTCCCGGATATAAATCTGGGCTAGCCTCTCTATAGTATTAGTAGTGGCCACCGGAATGAAATGCGCCGACTTGGTCAATCTATCCATAATGACCCAAACAACGTCAACCTTCCGCAAAGTCCGTGGCAACCCAACCACGAAGTCCATAGTGATGCGCTACCATTTCCACTCCGGAATGGGCATCTGCTGAAACAAGCCTCCTGGCCTCTGGTGCTCGTACTTGACCTGCTGACAATTGAGACACCTAGCCACATACTACACTATATCCTTCTTCATCCGCCTCCACCAGTAGTGCTGCTTCAAATCATGGTACATCTTCGTCGCACCCGGATGAATAGGATACCGAGAGCTGTGGGCCTCTTCTAGAATTCTCTTCATCAGGCCATCAATATTAGGAACACATAAACGGCCCTGGAGCCTCGAAACACCATCCTCGCCCAAAGTAACCTCCTTGGACCTGCCCTGGACCACTGTATCCCGAAGCTCTGCAAGGCATGGATCATCAAACTGTCGAGCCTTAATCTCCCCCAACAATGAAGACTGAGCAACTACATGAGCCAAAACTCGACGGGGCTCCGAAAGGTCCAATATCACAAGGCGATTGGCCAAGGACTGAATGTCCAAGGCTAAAGGTCTCTCCTCAGCTGCAATGTAGGCAAGCTACCCATACTCGCTGCCCTTCTGCTCAAAGCATCTTCTACTACATTCGCTTTGCCCGGGTGATACAGAATAGTGAGATCATAGTCTTTTAAAAACTCAAGCCATCTCCGCTGCCTCAAATTAAGGTCCCTCTGCTTGAACAAATGTTGCAAACTGCGGTGGTCAGTGTAGACCTCACATGACACACCATACAAATAGTGCTGCCAAATATTCAAAGCATGAACAATCGCCGCCAACTCTAAGTGGTGCACAGGATAAATCTTTTCATGAAACTTCAGCTGTCGCGAAGCATAAGCAATAACCCTGCCATCTTGCATCAACAAACATCCCAACCCGATGCGTGAAGCGTAGCAATACACAGTATACATCCCAGAATCGAAGGCAACGTCAGAACTGGTGCTGAGGTCAAAGCTGACTTGAGCTTCTGAAAGCTCGCCTCACACTCATCGGACCACGGAAATGGGGCGTTCTTCTGAGTCAATCTGGTCAATGGAGCTGCAATAGAAGAGAACCCTTCCATGAATCGGCGATAATAGCCTGCCAGGCCAAAGAAACTCCTGATCTCTGTAGCTGAAGTAGGACGCGGCCAACTCTGAACCGCCTCAGTCTTCTAAGGATCAACTTTGATACCTTCTCCGGATACCACATGCCCCAAAAATTCCATGAAATCTAACTAGAACTCGCACTTGGAGAACTTAGCATACATCTTTTGCTCCCGCAAGGTCTGGAGCACAACTCTCAAATGCTGCTCATGCTCACCCAGGCTCCGCGAATAAATTAAGATGTCATCAATGAAGACGATAGCGAAGGAATAAATATACGGCTTGAATACCCTATTCATCAAGTCCATGAATGCAGCTGGGGCATTAGTTAAACCAAAGGACCTCACCAGGAACTCATAATGGCCATATCTTGTACGAAATGCAGTCTTCGGAACATCTAAAGCCCGAATCTTCAACTGATGATAACCCAATCTCAAATCAACCTTGGAAAACACACGAGCACCCTGCAACTCGTCAAATAAATCATCGATGCGCGACAGAGGATACTTATTCTTAATAGTAACCTTACTCAGCTGGCGGTAATCAATACACATCCGCATAAACCTGTCACACCTCCTTTTTCACTACCCTTGGATTAATGAAGGGTAATAAAGGAGTTTTTCCACTTAAAGTGACATTTTTCGATTTTGGGATTTATTTATTATTTCAGAGTCGCCACCCGAATTTTTGACGATGCTCTGGGACACCGTTTGTTTTGAAAATCTCAAACCGATGAAGATTTGACTCTGTTTTGATTTGTCTGCAACCAGAAATCCGAGTAAGGAATTCTGTTAACCCGGGAGAAGGTGTTAGGCATTCCCAAATTCCGTGGTTCTAGCACGGTCGCTTAACTATTATTATTTTGCCTAAATTATCTGATTATTCACGTGTTTTAGCCCATTGCATATTTAAACTTTTGAAATTTAGCCGCCTTTGATAAGTATGAATTTATCTTGAAAACAAGTCACGAGAACGTGCACCTGTTATGTTTTTGTACATGTTACAATTACGCCACATGAAATGCACTCGTAATTGCAACACGTGATTTTAATATATAGCTTTAAGTGGAAGTCGGGGACATGAGTTGTCACACCCGAGTGTAGATTATGTGGTCAAGACTAATGATCATGACGGTTTTATAATGCCTATTTGAGGTGATATTCGGTTGGTCTTTATTCTTTCTATCTGAAGAAGTATTTTAGTTTTTAAGATTAATTAGGACGTTTATGGATTTATCTTGAACAAATCACGGTGGTGTGCACTTGTTGTTTTTGAGCACACGGCAAACACTTCACATGAAATGCACCCGTGGTTGCTATGTACATTTTATTAATGTTTGAAGTTGAGGGTCGGGGGCATGAGTTGCCACTCCCGAGTGTATTTTAGAGTAATTTTGAGGTAATGATAGATATTTGTTTAATTTCAAGCCAAAGGTATTCATTCTACCTATGGATAGCCTAAAATAACGTCATATATCCTAAAGATAACGGGTTTCGAGCTATGGCCATGTTTTAGCCCCCAGATTATTTTGACTCTTTTGGTCAATCCTAATTGTGTCTAATTAACAAGAAAGGATACGTATAATTTGAACTAACATCACTAGGGATAAGCTTAGAGTTTTGGACAGTTTAGTCTTAATATCAAAAATCATACCGAATCTGAAAAGGGTCTGAATTTGCAATCTAAAACTACCTTGTAATTTTCAGCAGAATGTGACGCGAATAACTTTACCAGTTCAAACTTAACCATTTTCTGAACATAGGTTACTAAAAACAGGATTATTCGTATTTTTTGAAGTAGGTTCGTGCGTTTCTTTCAGAATATTTACATAATGCGAAAAAAACTAAAAATAATAGACTAATTCTGACTTGTATTGAAGGTAACCAAATAAGAAAATAGTTGTTCCCCAGAATCAATAAGTCTTTTTGAAATCTCGTATAGGTTAATTTGAATACACGATGCATTTTATCTACTAACATCACGCGGACTTTTTTTAAAAAAATAAACAGGAGAAAATAAATTATAAGTTCGAAATCCCTAAAGCCTTCTTTTCCAAAACTAGTGTGAGTACTGAAAAATAGAATTAAATATACAGTCCAGTTTAATTTACAGCATAGGATAATTACAACATTATTGCTACTATAAGAATACATTTTCAGGAGGAAGAAAAATTGAAATGGTGGCTTCAAGCTATTTGTCCGACTTGAATTCCTCCGAGGCCATGCATTTGGGCCTTCTTTTGTAATCTGTAAACTCACAAATTAATTGAGTGTTATGCCATTACCAAAACCAAACTGACCATGAAAAGGTCAGCTTTAATTCTAATAATGCTTGTGTTTGAACTATACTTTGGCAGAATTATTTATGAACTTTCTCAGGGTGAATGTGATCATAAAAGGATCAACTCAACTCCGGACTTGTCATTTTTACACTTGGGACCTTCAGTCCATATTAATTCTTTGGACTTGATTATTTAGGCATTAAGAGGATAAATCTAAAAATAAGGATCCCAGATTCTTTCCTCTAGTAGGCCTTTGATTATCCCTTGAAAGGATAATTTCAGCAAAGTTAGATATTGCTTATGCACTGTTATGGGACGAATTTGACTATCAAAGAGTCAAATTCACCTTACCTTAGTGCTAATATTAACATTATTCTAAACTATGTAGAAACTTTGATAATTTGGGCATTTTAGAGGAGGAATCAGACCATTCAAGGGTTCTGACTTTTCAACTCTAATGCCTACTTTAATACGTACTTTATACCTTTTAAAGGGTGATTTCCAGCACCCTAAGCTACTGTTTATGCACCATAACAGGGGTGAATTTGACTATTAAAAGTCAGATTCATCTACCTTAGTGCCAATATTCTAACCTACCTAGAGACTTGCTTGTTGCATCTCTTTATTGGCCAAAGAGACTCAATTGAAAAGCATATTTTCTGCACTCTTATAGAGAGAATCTAACCATAGAGAAGGTCATATTCTATACCATGGTGCAGCTTCTTTTCATAGTATAGAACTATGAATATTAACTACATTTATATACACATAATCTTAAGTAAACAACATATACCAGCAAAGAAATACCAACAACAGGACTACATTTATCACACTCATAAACTCATTAAAACACCAACATTGTCATATTATACAGAACAGAAGAAAGGACTTCAAATATCAAGAAAAGAAAAACAACCAGCTTACAGTAGATAGAAGATGAAAGTTTCAGTTCAGCATTTCATTGAGAACAAATGAATTGATACATACCTTCTTTAAAAGTAGAATAGCCAAAGACTTGACCAAATAAAGGTCACGTATGTGCAACAAATCAGCCAGAAGGAAAAGAATTCAACAGCAGTAACAACAAACCTCGGAAATCCAAACAGACCCCAAAGAGCTAACCCAGAAGATATCTGAATTTCAGAAAGAACCAGAGTCGAGAAAATAGATGAACACCCAAATACAAGAACTCCACAGAAGCCTTGAGAACTCTTGAAAGAAAAGTCAGATTTTTACCTTCATACTTTGAAACAATTTTTCCCTTTTCAAAAGAAGAGTATCCTATTTTTTTTTGTTTTTTTTGTTTTGTTTTTAGTATTCAGTGTTCAAGAAAGCAATTTCAGACTGTAGAGAAAATTTTCAGAGTCCAGGAACCTCTTTAGACTAAGGGGAGAGGGTCTATTTATAGGTATTTGGGAATGGGATATTCTTTAGAATATTCCCTATCCAAAAGCTGAAATTAGTACCAAAATAGTACACAGGGCAGCTGTCAACCTTATCTTTTGGGACAGCTGCCTCCTATTCTAGAACATTCTTACTCATTAAAAGGCCTTTTTACCCTTGTAAATCTGATTTACTAAGTCTATATTACCTATTGTACCCTTTAGAGCCCCTGAATTTACCATTGGGTAATCAAGGTTACTCACTTGGGTTATTACTTAACTCTAGTTAACTAACACTAGTTATGTCCTTTAGGTGACTACTAGTTGTTCTTAACTACGGTTAGGTCAACTAATTAGATTAGGGGTTTAGGGTTAGTTTCATATTAATTACCTATGTTTAAGTTAATTAATTAAAGCAAGTCAATTAATTTTAACTCCTGAAATTAAGTTAATTGATTTAGTCTAGTCATTTACTAAAATCAGAAACTTAGCTAGTTATTAGGCCCAGGTTAACTTAATTTGTTTTAGTTAATTAATCCTAAACTAATTATTTTGGACAGATTTCCAGGTCTTAGCTCAGTATTTTAGGAAGTTGATAAACTAGGTTGATTCTACTAGACAAGATGTCTAATTGGGGCCGATGGGTGTTATTAGCTAGATCTCAATTTAACCAAGACTAATCAACTTGATTCTTTTACTGAGGTTAGTTGACTCGTGTTAATTTAATCAAACCTAATTAATTATCTTAACTAGTACCTAGGACTTGGCCGATTATTCAAGGTGTCAATAGCTTAGGTTGGTGTTATTAACGGGTATTCTTCTACAAACAATTGTTAGTTAGGTTAGATTTGAAGCACGTGATTAACTAGTTTCTTAACTAATCAAAGACAATTTACGCTTGAGGAACAGTGCATTCGAATGGCTACCTACTCACTACTTATGAATCAAGAGCAAGCAGAGAACAATAAAAGATAGTCTAAACAAAATAACCAGGGAATCATACAGACAATTCATACCATAATATGAACCTAATCTAATCGCATAAGAGGGACAGGATCTTGTTTTATCAGTAAAGAAACATTCAAATTTGGCCAAACATCTGGACAACTAGAAGATATGCTTGTTAATTCAAGACGAAACCAGTGGATCAAAATGAATCAACTAAGAACAGTTATAACAAGTTCAATTCTTTTGTCCTTGATTTTCTTGATCAAACATAACAATTAAATAACAGAATAAGCTAACATGAATCAGAAATTGATAGAAAACAGGATTTAACCTAACTTTTAGCAATCACTAGAGACAGATTATTACGGAAAAGGAGACAAACAGACATGCAACACTTTATCTAGGTTCATGCTTCATGGTTTCCTTAATTATATAATCAATCAGGGACTGGAAGACAATGACAACAACAAGCAAAAAGGAAAACAGAGATAGAAAAGGAAATAAAAGAAATTAACTGAATTGAAATAAACTAGAACAGTAACTAACGTGAATCTTTGATTTGAATGCGTAAAATAGTAAGGAAGGAGGAAGAATACCCATTAAAGGGTTTGGCCGGATGAAATGGGGGGGCCGCCGGACTTTGGCCAGACTCCGGTGGGGTTTGAAAATAACTCAAACCCACAGAAATCAATAGTCCTCGTTGAGAACTATCGATCCGTGTAGGTTGGGGCTATTAGAAGTCTTCGAGTCGTCTTGTAGAACAATACTAGGGTTTCGAGTTTTTCAGATTCAAAATTAGATGAGATTGGTTGGGTTTTTGAGGATATCGATAGTGGGACGGGGTTGAGGAGGCCATGGGGATTGTTTGGTTAAAAATGGGGTTGATTGGAGAATCTCCGCCGCCGCAGGCGATTTTCGGCCGGCGGAGTTAGGGTGGGGGACGGCGGGGTTACAGTGGGAGACTGGTGGGCCGGTGGTCAGTCTCTAGGGGAGGGATAGAGACAAAATAGGAGGGGGGTGTAATACTTTGGCTTAATGGGGTAGGGGGGTTTTTGGAACAATAATATAGGAGGAGTTTAGTGGGGTTCCCAGCCGTTCGATTGATTTTGATCAACGGCTGGGATGGTTTCAAGGCAAAATGGGGTCGTTTTGGTCACTTGGTGGGGCAGGCCGGGTGAAGGGTATGGGCTGGGTCGTTTGGGTAGTGTAGAGAATGAATTGGGCCTGGGTCCTTCTTGGCCCAGGTCCTTTTAATTCATTTTTAACAACATCAAACCCAACTTGTTAAAATAACCTAAATTAAAACTAAAAATGCAATAATTAGTTCTAATCCTAGCATTTGTTTAATTAATAAATTAAAAAATCACACCATTTAATTTACTCCTAGTTCAATTTCATAATTTTGTTAAAGAAAAAAGTAATTAAACCAAGAAGTTTAAACATTAACCTATCCTACATCAGGTAATTTATATTTTGCTACCGTTTAAATAACAATTAAACGTTATGCACCTAATTAAGTCATGTTAAATCATTTATATGTTTAAAAGACGAATTATGGCCACATAATGTAAAACAAATTCACAGATAGCATTAGAATTTAACTAAAATCCATAAAACTAATTAATTTACTGAGATTTTTGTAGGATTATACGATAAGTAAAAATCATGTGCTCACAGCTTCCCCTCTTTGCTCGGAAACGCGAAGATATAAGCTTGACTGAACCTATGCTTCTGAGGTTGCCTACATATCCTTGGCTATAAAGGAATCAGGTCAGTGTAGTTCTGGAAGTTTTGGTAGCTGGGACTACCGAGTAACTGTGGTTTCGCTGTGGTTGCTGCTGTTACTGCTGTTGATCCCCTTATTACACAAAAGTAGCAAAAATGGAGAAGGCTAACTAAAATTATCAACTATGAGTTACAAGAGTCCTATCTATTAGTTTGCTGAAGCCTGATCTTGAATCTTGGATGCTTTTATACAAACTTGATCTGGACCTTGATGCTTGTTAGTTGTAGGCGCTGGTTTAAACTTCTTCAGCATTTCGGGTCAAAAGGGATACGCGCCGCTTGTGACTTCAGCTTTATCTTGAGCGGTCCATGTCTTTTCCGTTCCCGTACTTTGGATTCAACCTTCTCTTTTCTTCTCTGTTTTATTATCCTGGATCGAAACTTCTTCATTTGGTTGTCTCGAGCCCATCGTAATCTGCACAGAAATCCGAGGAAACAAGCGGAAAAAAATTTCTGCCCTAGTTTTCACTGGGAAAATTTCGTGAGTTATTGCAAACAAATCTATACTACCCTATTATTGAAAGCGGTGAAAGGCCAGGGATAGTGCACCCGGAGTTATTGTAGACTAGGGGGTGGATACCCTATATCCCAAAGAAAAATCCACTGGGGTGGCAAAAGGGAATCAACTAGGGATTGCGTAACTCTTTGCTGGGGAGGAGGTCAATTACGGAATGTATACCCTTAATTGGAAAGGAGAGCAACAATTAGGGAGTGTATACCCTTAATTGGCATCGACTAGGGAGCGTGTACACCCATGTCGGGAAAAGAAAATCAATTAGGGAATGTATAACCTTAATTGGAAAAGAAGACATCAACTAGGGAATGTATACCCTTAATTGGAAAAGAAAATCATCAATTAGGGAATGTATACCCTTAATTGGCATCGACTAGGGAGCGTGTACACCCATGTCGGGAAAAGAAAATCAATTAGGGAATGTATAACCTTAATTGGCATCGACTAGGGAACGTGTGCACCCATGTCGGGAAAAGAAAAATCAATTAGAGAATGTATACCCTTAATTGGAAAGAGATCATCAATTAGGGAATGTATACCCTTAATTGGAAAAGAAATCATCAATTAGGGAATGTATACCCTTAATTGGCATCGACTAGGGAGCGTGTGCACCCATGTCGGGAAAAGAAAAATCAATTAGGGAATGTATACCCTTAATTGGAAAAGAAAACATCAATGAGGGAATGTATACCCTTAATTGGTAAAGAAATCATCAATTAGGGAATGTATACCCTTAATTGGATAAGAAAACATCAATTAGGGAATGTATACCCTTAATTGGAAAGGAAATCATCAACTAGGGAATGTACACCCTTAATTGGATAAGAAAAACATCAATTAGGGAATGTATACCCTTAATTGGAAAGGAAATCATCAACTAGGAAATGTATACCCTTAATTGGAAAGGAAATCATCAACTAGGGAATGTATACCCTTAATTGGAAAAGAAATCATCAATTAGGGAATGTATACCCTTAATTGGATAAGACAACATCAATTAGGGAATATATACACTTAATTGGAAAAGAGAAACATCAATTAGGGAATGTATACCCTTAATTGGAAAGGAAATCATCAACTAGGGAATGTATACCCTTAATTGGATAAAAAAAACGTCAATTAGGGAATGTATACCCTTAATTGGAAAGGAAATCATCAACTAGG
>ML242449.1:0-54156 GCA_005239495.1 Nicotiana undulata | reverse complement strand
GACTGGAGGTGGCCGGAGATGAAGGCTGAGCCATCGGAGAAGGAGGAGGACCCAGAAGGTTCTGGAGAGAACTTGGAGCGGAGGGGTCGAGAAGAGAGAGAGGGAGACGGGAAATGAGAGATAGACGGGGGGGTTGGTTAGGTTAATTAAGGTAACAAATAATCTGGGCCGTTGATCTCGTTTGATCACGGCTCAGATTGAATGGGGATTGGGCCGGACATTTAATTGTGTTTGGGTTGGGTATTTAATTGGCTAGATTTTAAATGAAATGTGGCTAGTTATTAAGTACCCCAAAAATAGATAAGTAATTAAATAAACAACCAATAATTGTACAAAAAATGGAATTGAGTTTAAATAGATTAAATTACAGTAATTAAATAATATTAAGTGTAAAAATGCATAAGTTTTGAATTAAAATAATACACAATGTTTAATTGAGATATAATTGCAAAATTATTGTAATTGAAATTAAATAATACCCAATTGGCCAATTTACGAAATAATTGGATTTTAATAAGTAAAGGTGATTATAAATGACATACTGAACTGGAAAATATTTTGAAATTATTTTAGAGCACAATTTATGAATTATATACAATATTAAATAAATTGGGAAATAACTTAGATAAAAATATGAAAAAATTAGGAGAAATACTCATTATTGCAAAGGGTGATTTTGAAAGCTAACAACGAGAACCTCTGTCACCCTGATGACCACCAGATGAAACATGCATAGAAGAGCCCTGATAAGATGATGCTCGGGCAGAGCTGAGCTGGAGGGCACTAAAAGATAAACGTCCCTGATGAGAATTGCGAGGATCCTGCCCCGACGATACACCACTGTAAGCTGAGCGAACTGGCTGTGGAGGTCTAAATGAACAACCTCTGTTAGGCTGAAATAACCCTCTGGGAGGAGCACCACTGAAATTACCTGATCCCCTAGGCCTCTTATCCTCCCTCTCCTCACGATCTTGCCTACGAGCCGACTCAATGTCCCGAGAAATGTCAACAACCTTCTCAAATGTAGCTCCACACACTCTCTCTCTGGTCATCAAGATCCGAAGCTGATAAGTAAGACCATCTACGAACCTCCTAATCCTCTCCCTGTCAGTAGGGACAATCTCAGAAGAATGTCTAGCCAACTCATTAAACCTCATCTCGTACTGGGTGACTGATAACTCCCCCTGGCGCAGCTGCTCGAACTGCATGCGCTTCTCCTCTCTGTGAAACTGAGGAACATACTTCTCCAAACACATCGTGGAGAACTGCTGCCAGGTGAGAGGTGCTGAACCAACCGGCCTACGCCTCTCGAATGACTCCCACCAAGTAAAAGCAGCACCAGCAAACTGGAATGTAGCAAACGAGACCCCACTGGTCTCCAAAATACCCGCAGTACGTAGTATCCTCTGGCATTTATCAAGAAAGCCTTGGGCATCCTCGCCCTCTGTTCCACTGTAAGTCGAAGGCTTAAGTCTGCTGATCCTCTCCAGTCTACGCTGCTCATCCTCGGACATAGCTGGAACCAAAAAATCCTGGACTCGGACAACCGGCTGAACTGGGGCTTCTCCCGATGTCTGAATACCCCGTACAACTTGCTTAGGTGTCCGGGCAGCTGGAGTCTGATTGCCTCCCCCGACCTGAGTTGCAGTGGCAGTAGTGGACATAGCACATGCCTGAGCTAAATTGGAACACACCGTCAATATCTGAGCCAGAGTCTCCTGAAGACCCGGAATAACAATAGGAACTGCCGATGCCTGAGCCTATCCCGCTGGAGCACCATCGGCGGGAACCTGATCCTGAACGATAGGGGGATTCTGGGGTACTACCCCGACTGCTGCCTGAGCTGGTCCCCTACCTCTACCACGGCCTCGACCCCTTGCGAGTCTGGCTAGTGCCTGGTCACCCTGATCGATATTGCATGTCCTCACCATCTATGAGAGAATGAAACAACATAAGTTTAGATTCTAAGAATCAATAGATTGGCACGATAGAGTTCAAGAAATAGACATGTTTCCTAAAAGTTCTGCAGCCTCTCGAAGATAAGTACAGACGTCTCCGCACCGATCCGCAAGACTCTACTAAACCTTCTCATGACCGTTGAGTCCTATGTAACCTAGTGCTCTGATACCAACTTGTCACGACCCCAAATCCTAATAGGTCGTGATGGCACCTATCGTGGAACTAGGCTAGCCAACCATCCCATTACTACACTTCTGTTCAATTATAACAGTTCACAATTTAATAATAAGCATCCAACCATGACATAGAGTAATATAATTACGTCTTAGCGTCCCATTAATAGTCTAACAAACCTCCCAAGAACTAGAGTCAATAGTCATGAGCATCTAAGAATAAATAAATCTAAACTCTGCTAAACTATAATATATGTCGCTGAATCAAATGCTAAAACTAAATAAGGAAAGGAAGTGGAGAAGTTGTGGACGCTGAACAGCTACCTCAAAATCCCATGAACTGCTGCTAACGAACAAGGCAGCTATTGCTCCAAATCGGTACTTGAATCTGTGCACAGAGACACATGGAGTCTTTATGAGTACGCCAACTCAGTAGTAATGAAAATAAATCACAGTCTGAGAATTATAAAACACACAGTATAGATACACAATTCCACAAAACATGTAAAACACCAAGTCACCATGTAGTATTCATCAAATAATAAGTTTGAAATCAGTTTCCTGAAAACCTTTGAAAACAAGTGTAATATCAGTACATCTCAGTAAAATTCCCAGTAAAAGCCAGTTTGAAAACGAAGTAAATCATAGTTCGAAAGCTTAGAAAAATCATCACAAATCTGTCCCTCGGGCCAAAATCATTTCTCACAACAGTTGCCTCAGGCATTCCCTCAATCACTCAATATCGATCATCACTCAGTATCAATCATCACTCAGTATCAGCCCCACGGGCAATCATCATCACTCAATCGGTACCGGCGCTCACAGGGGGTGAGTAAAGACTCCGAAGGGTCTCCTACAGCACAAGCGCAATAATAACATAAGGCCTGAAAGCCTCCTCACCACTCTCCTGAGGCCTGAAAGCCTCCTCACCACACTCCTGAGGCCTGGAAGCCTCCTCACCACTCAGTCAGACACTCTCAATTTTCCCTTAGGCCATAAACATACGGGGTTCTCGACCCAAAACCGTATTTCATTTTTCAATAAATAGTATCAAAATACTCTGAGTGTCAAAACAATTTATCAAGAAAAAGACTGAGTGTAGAATCATAGCATATCAGTGAGGAAAATATAGTAAACACAACCCTCAAAGGGAAAACAGATCGGCACTAGGCCCCAAACACGGCTTACAGCCCAAAACATATCATAATATATAAATACTAATCAAGCAAAGGCTTAAAAATCGGCTTCGCAACTCAATAGTCGCCTAAATAGGAAATATGTTTCAAAAGTTTCCACCTTTTCATTTCAAAACCCGTGAAAGGGTGCATAGTCCGGGGTTTCATACCCTCAGGAAAGGATTTAAAGACATTACTTACCTCAAAACTAGCTCGAAAACTATTCCGCAATGCGCTTGCCTCTCGAAACAACCTCCGAAGGCTCAAAATCTACCAAGTTAAGATTTTTATCATCAATATGTGCTTAAGGAACAAATTCCAATTGGAAGATATCAAATTTAGCTCAAAAATCCGAAATTGGTCAAAACCCGACCCCCGAGCCCGCGTCCTGAAACTCAAAAGTTTTTATACAAAAGTGTTCTTCGTCCTATCACGAGTCCGTACATATAAAGAACACTAAAATCGGAGTTCGTTTGACCCCTCAAATCGACCCTTAAAGGTCTCATAATCTCAAGCCCTAAAACCAAATTTTTATACTGATTTTCGATGAATTTACACTGGTTTTATGTTCTATAATCATCCATAATCGAGTTTTAATTATCAAAACACTTACCTCTATGAATAACACTGACTTCCCTCTCCAAAACTCGTCCAAAAAGCTCTTTTCCGTACAACAATGGTGTAAAAAGGGGTTTAGGCCGCGAAGGGTTTAATTTAAATATACCCAGTTATTTCTTCACTGCGATCGCGGACTCCCTGTCTCCATTGCGGAGAAAAAATTCTCAACCCCACGCGATCGCAGCTCTCTTCACGCGATCGCGAAGACCATTCGACCGCGCCCCTCACGCGACTGCCTTATCCCTACGCGATCGCGATCCCCTCACGCGATCGCAATGCCTGACCTGCTCGACCTCTGCGATCGCGAGAACACTTATGCGATTGTAGAGTGTAAATCCTACCCCTCTCAAAATGAACTATGCGATCGCGACTCCCTTAACGCGATCGCAGAGAGTAAAAACCTGCTGCACTGACACCAGAAACCAGCAATTGCTCTAAGTCCAAAAAGGCCCGTTAACCACCCGAAATCAATCCCGAGCCCCTTGGGACCCCAACCAAACTTACCAACATATCCCATAACATCATTCAAACTTATTTTTACTCTCGAAACACCAAAAATAACATCAAAACACCAAATTCACATCGGGTTCAAGCATAAGAACTTTGATATTTCTAAAATCCACCAACGATGCCGAAACTATCCAAAACAACTCTGATTGACCTGAAATTTTGCAGACACTTCCAAAATGACATTTTGAACCTGCTCCAATTGTTGGAATTCCATTCCGATCCCCATAGCCTATTTTCCACTGTCGATCGGAATCGCCAAAAACTAACTTTCGCCAATTCAAGCCTTATTCTACACCGGACATCACAAAATTATTCTGAACATACTCCTAAGTCCCAAATCACCTAACGAAGCTATTCAAACCATAAAATCCGCATTCCAATGTCGTTTACCAATAATTCAACTCTCAGTTATCTTTTCCCATTTTAAGGCTATTTTTAAAGGCTAATTAACTTAACTCTCACTACAACCATTCGATTTTCAAGCCTATCAACTCTAATACATCAAATATAGTATAATCAATCTATAACAAGTCAATAACAATAATTAAAAATGCAGGTTTTACATAACGACAGGCCGGGTCGTTACAGTGAAGTAGGTTGAACTTCTCCTACATGTTTTAAAGATCATCTATGTATATCTATTGTTATTGTGGTTGATGTGTGTTGGATAAGAGAAGACTTGGAAAAGTGCAAGTCAAAATTTGATTGTTGGGTGAGATGTTGTGGACTGATATATATATATATATATATATATATATATATGTGTGTGTGTGTGTGTGTGTGTGTGTGTGTGTGTGTGTGTGTTTTGACATTTTGGATATGTTGGTCTTGTTGTTTGATTTGAGGAAAGGGAAAAGAATATGGGGAGGTGCTGTCCAAAATTTCGTAGACGAGTTAGTCGCTCATTTGTGTTGAGTTATATCTTCCGTAAGATTAACAATGGTCCCTTATTGTTTGTTATTAAACTACAAAGGTATGCTAAGGCTATCCCTTCTTTCCTTTTGTCATGATTCATATGATACAAGCGAATCGAGAAAGCGCGCAACTTTAAAAAATGAGACTACTCTTAGAAGTACTAGGGGTGCCTATGTTATGGATTCCCATGTGTCCTATTATTCTATCGCATGTTCATGGGTTTGAGAAAATATGTAAGTTGATAAATTCTATTTCATGATATTAACTGAAGGCATATTGATGTTTTGTCATTCCGAGAGATCTTATTTACTTACTTCCTTATGCATCGCATTCATTTATACATGTACACTAACCCATGACCAAATGGTGATATATACATGTATATTATATGTATATGGGGTATGGAAAACTGTTACGATGTTATATATGCACTACCACCTGATCAGCTAGTATACATTGATTCGCCCACTAAGGTTGAGATGATATTATGGTATGCCCTCAGAGGCTTGATGATGTTAGGTACGTATATACCTATGCATGGTATGGCATCTATACGCATATGCATGAAATTATAAATGTTTTATGATTCACAAATTTGTTCATATTTACAAGTTGAGTCCTTTACTCCATGTTTCTTTTATGTCTTTTATATACTGATTTTCATGCCTAACACCCTCGGTACTATATTTGTACATGCATCCCTTTTTCATGGGGACGCTTTGTTTCATATATGTAGGTCCCGATAGACAGGTTGGCAGTCCTCCTAGTAGGCTATCAGCTCAACAAAAGGTATTGGTGCACTCCACTTTCTCTAGAGTTGCCTATTTTGTCAATATGCTTTGGACATGTATTGATTGGTATATCGGGGCCCTGTCCCGGCCTTTATGTAGCTTATGTACTCCTAGATGTTTGTAGATATATGTAATTTATACGGATGATTTTATGGTCTTGTCGGACTATGTTTTGAGTGTACGAATGATCATGTCAGCTTTATAGGCTCGTATGTTGGGTCGTCCTCTTTTGAGTATTCACTTATGTTCTGCGCTAGTTATATCATGATTGCCATTTTGGACCATTTACCGATGTTGGTATAACAAGAAAAATATGTTACGTTGATACTTAGTCGGGTAAGGCACTGGGTGCCCATCGCGGCCCATCTGTTTGGGTCATGACATCAAATTTACTCGTATATTCATTAGTTGACATTGTTACCTTTCTTATTATCTTGTTATCGCTTTTATTGTTGAATTATTCTTATTTTAGGTTGTTATTACATGATGTCTCTTTTTGTTATTTTATTATTATGCACTTAGACGTCGTTGCTATTTCATACTATCTCATTCATCGTTAAGTTTATGCTATACACTTGAATTGGAAAATGTCATTTAGTAGGGATACATTCATTTTGACTTATTAAAGTTGAAGTTGTGAAATGTATTAACTATTGAGGTTGAAGTTGTTGATTACTAATATATCTTCCTCGTTTAGTAGTTCTCATTCATTTTGTTATTATCGAGATTGTTATTCACATTGTGGTTGAGCTGTGGGCTACTTGTTCTGGTAACGTTCCTATGGTTGATTTTAGCTAGCGTTGCAGCATATAGGCATGTGTGGTACGAGTTGATTATTTTGTGTTATGAGGATAGGGGTTGATACACATGCGGTGAGATGAGGTGGGATTAATACGTGTGTGCTAGTAAGGGAATTACTTGAAGCCACGCGGTTAGATAAGGGGGCTAAAATACGTGTAGCTATTTCGGAAATGTTTTCAAAGTAATAAATGCAAGGCTCACACGGTGATATAAGGATTTGTGATTGTGACTTGTGAAGTATGGTACCTAAGTTGTGATTCTTGTTGTACATTTTTTTTAAAAGTTGTACATTCTTGTTGGTTGAATAGTTTCGTTATCTCTACATTTTTCTTACTTACTATTGTTCCTATTTTATTACTTGTTGTTATTATCATGCGTTCACTCCTTGTTGCCTTAATTGCCTTAAATTACGTTGTTAGCCTACATTATTATAATGCTTCGTTGTCATTGTTTTCTTCATTTTGCGTCATTAGACTATATTATACCTTGTTTAGTTTTTCTTATCCTTGTAGGTGTTTTAAATTGGCCTCGTCACTATTCTACCTAGGTTAGGCTTGATACTTACTAGGTATCATTACGGTGTACAAATGCTACGCTTCTGTACATTTTTGTGCATATCAAGATACTTCAGCTCGTTATGGGCGATAATGATTGATTAAATTATTTTTGGAGAATTCACGGTGCACTTGCTCGACGTTCGCATGCCTCGAGGTCACCTTCAAATCTTAGTTGTATTACTGTTTATTTCCTGTTCAAAATAGTATTGTATTTATGTAAGGCCTTGAAAATTTTTGCTGTGTAATTTAAGTTCTTGTAGTGTCAAGTTAGGCTAAAGTGTTAAGAAGTAGTAGCTCGTCGTGGGTCGGACTTTTTGGGTGAAAGAATGCACTAAGGTGTTGAGGAATATTTTTGGCTGAACAAAGCGATTATGCGGTCTGGTTTGCGACCGTAGAATCAATATGTGGGACACATAAGTGCCGCAAAGTGAAGGGGAAGTTGAGGTAAGTTGAAGACCATTATGCGGCACACTATGCGATTGCTAATCAGGTCTGCGGTGCATTTCACGGCTGCAGAATAGGTTTGCGGGCCGCAGACCTGCCGCATACCCAACCCGAAACATCCCAGTTCTGAGAATCAATTATGAGACCATTTTGCGGGCCGCATATATGTTATGCGGTCCTTTCTGCGATCGCAAATCTGAGTTAGAGGTTCCATTTTTCTATTTGTATAATCCGACCCCATTTTGATAAATAACGCTTGGGGCTTCATTTGGGGCGATATTCTGTTGATTTTAGAGGAAGGTAAGAGAAATATAGAGAGAGAAATAGGGAACCTAGCTTTCCAATCACCCAATCTTGCTCAAATCTTGCTCCAATCAAGGAAGGTAGCCACTAGATTATCCTTCATCTAGGTAAGTCCTACTTCCAGAGCTTGCATGCAGGAGATTAAGGGTTCAAGTATATTGTGGGGTTAGAAATAGACCATGCATGTGACACTAAGTTATAGTATGTGGAGCATAATGGGCTATTTTCGGTAGTTCTTGTTGAAATTGGTTGAGGGGAGAAGGAATTTTCATTGTAGAACCTTGTAGTCTATTTCACATGTTAGGTGTTTGATAAAATTCGTAAGAGAGTTACACCATGGGAAATTATTCTAATTATTAATCGATTTTCTCTATCTTCCTATAGATTATTATTGCTATAGGTGTTGGTGCGTTGTAGTAACTTAAGGAAAGCTCAACCAGGTATGTTGTCTCAACTTTCTCTCTCGGAATTAAATTCCATAATGTTTCCCTAAGTTTAAGTATGACCGGCTTAAAATCCCTAATTTCTACGTTCCGGGTTATCCCCTATAAACTCATAAACGGATCATTCTGAACGAGCCTTATATTAAACGATAGATATTTAAAGTATGGATTTCTTATTAAAATTATATGGCTTTGAGTTGTGGTATAAATGAAAAATGGTATACCGATTAGGTGAGGAAAACTCGATATGCTTAATGCTCCTAACCGCTCGTATGCGTACTAAATGTCTTGATTGAGTGTGTCTAGTGGTTGATGAACTATAGAGATGTTTGAAAATGAACTAAATAAACTGGGGAATAGAGTGTGGACAACGTTAATAATTGTGCCTAGTGATGCCTATGAAATGAGGAAATATATATGAAACATATTACGAAATGAGCCTCGACTCAACTATCTTAAAACGACTTCTAAAAGTAAAATTTGCTTAAAAGCTCTATTGAGGTATATATGGCTACACTCCCTTCCTCTTAGGATCAAACCCCTATTGTTCGATTATTTGGTGTAAGTTCCTAACCTGATCATGCTAGAATTGGTTGCCCTAATATGTTGTGTCAAAAGTTTCATGTTCAATACTTGTTCTAAATGTTTATCATGTCGTCATGCTATTTTAGAATGAAGAATTTGTGTTGATAAAGATTAAGAACTCATGTCAAGAATTGAATAATGTTTGATAAGCTAATTTGTATGAAAAGCCTCCGTGTGATTAAGATTTCCCAAGCTCTTTCCCTTATGTGTGCAAATCCATATATGATACGACTTATTGTTGCAATGATAATGTTATTTGAATATATAAAAAGGGAAATTTGAATTGTAAGATACACCAAGTGTCAAGAACGACTTAATAAATGAGGTTATTCGTGCCATGTAATGAAAGATGGGAAGGGAATGTGAATGGAAATGAACAATTGGAAAGGGGTATGTATCAAGTGAGATGGCCTAGCCGATCGGGACGTGATCGGACACTATGCCGCACACACGGTGATAATTGTATCGAAAATGTGATTGATGATTGAAATTGTGGACAAGGTGGATGTCTCAAACGAGACGGCTTACCCGGTCGGGTCGAGATCGGACTCCGTGTAAGAACACAGTGGTATTTTGGATTGTGGCACATGGCACTAAGATTACCAACCTAATAAGATGTAAAGTGAACCGAGAACATATATGATCATCTACTTGATGTTATAGTGTTTGTTTGAATATTTTATTGAACAACATGATTGTTTCCTTTTTCTTGTGTTTCTTTGTTCCTTCTATTAAGATTTGTGTTTGGTTATCATACTAGTACTATTCGACAGTTCTAACATCTCTTTTTCCGGGGGCGCTACATCTTTAAATGAATGAAGGTGATTTCATAGCAGTCAGCATTGGTCGTAGCTAGTGGCGCATCCTCTCTTCAGCCGACTTAGTGAGCCACACTTCATTCCGGGGTCCTATGTTATTTATTTTTCATGTACTTTGTATTTTGAGGTATAGCCGGAGCCTTGTTGTCTGCATTTTCACATTACTCTTCAGTTTTATTTAGAGGCTCCGTAGACAAATTGTGGGTGGTTTTTGATATCGGCAATTGAATTAGAAATATTGTTATTTGGTAAACATGTTTTTCATCATATTTATAAAAATTGTAATACTTTGGATATTTTGGTTGAAATTTCTAATGGAAACAAAATGGAAGTTGTTAATGGAATATTTATAAAGTATGATTAATGGATTTCATCTCCTCTTTATTCATGAATTGGTTTGGGTAGAATGAAATCTAACAAGCTTGCTCAGTCAGTTTTACTCGGTTGAGCGCCGGTTGCACTCCTCGATTTTCGGGGCGTGATAATTTCGAGATTATTAGTGCACTCGCTGTACAACTTATGACTCGGTTCCACCAGGTTTTTGGGATTTATTGACAGTTGTACTTTTTGGTTTTATTATGATAGATTTCCAGCTAAGTTGATAATTAAATTGTTATATTTGCTAAATCCTGATGTACATTAGGCTAACCTAGTCTTAGAGACTAGGTGCCATCACGACATCCTAAGGTGGATATTTGGGGTCGTGACATTCTACTAGTTTCATGCCTTCTTTTATGCCTTTACGTTCTTCATGTGTTTACTTATTTATGCCTTTACTTGCTTTATTGACTTTACTTTTTTCTTGTCTTACTCTACTATGCTATGTCGAATTGTGTGACCCTCGGAAATTCTCGTGTTTATGACTTGTTGAAGTCTTTGTTGACCTATATATGAGGTGGCCGATTTTTGAATATTGAATTATCAATCATTCTATGTTCGTGTTCATATTTCCTTGGTGAATTATGCATTTTAATTCTCTTTTATTCTATGTTGTGAGTTTCTCCATAGTTAGTTGTTTATTGGGCATTTTTATATGAATTGGTATGTTAGATCAAGTTGCACACCGCAACAAATATGATGTCTTGTAGTTACTCTTTGTTGTTGTTCTCTGTTATGATGTTTTCATTATAAGGTTGTGTAGTGATGTTGTTTCTGGGAACCTTGTATTTATTCTCTTATTTAAATTTTATGACTATACTCATATTTCTATTCCGCAATTGCTTTCTTGTTATTACTCAAATAAGGTTATAGTAAGTGTCTTATCATCGCAGCATCACTACCTCGTCGAGGTTAGGCTCGATACTTACTAAGTACATGGAATTAATTGTACTCGTACTACACTATTGTTCTTTTTGTGCAAATACCAGTGCTGTTCCCAGTTGTGCTCCCAGGGGTGATTAACTCACACTATTTAGGAGACTTGAGGTAGAGTTTCATGGCGTTCACCGACCCTGGAATCCCCTTCATATCCTTTTATTACTGTTCATTATACTAGATAGTATAGTATTTTCTTGTAGAATTTGCATTTAGTGCTCTTAGTAGCTCATGTACTCGTGAAATCAAATCATGGGAAGAGGATTCGACAACGTTGGGTTGTAGCTTTATTATATATTTAAGAGTTTTCTCTCTTTATCCTTATTATACTAATGTTAACACTTAAACATGATTTACTTATAGTTGTTAAGTGTGGGCTTGCGTAGCAAGTGGTGTTAAGCGTCATCACGACGCCTTGGTTGTGTTTTTGGATCATGACAAGTTGGTATTAGAGTGATAGGCTGCATAGGTCTCACGAGTCATGAGCAAGCATGGTAGAGTTGTGAGGATCGATATGGAAATGTTTGTACTTATCTTCTAGAAGCTATAAGGCTTTAGGTAACTTCATTTTCTTTCTTTCTCTATAGGGCGACATTGTTCTGTCATAAAGTTGGAATCTTTCTTCTCTTATTCTCTCACAGGTTGTCAGGGCACGTGCTTCAACCGCAACTAATCAGTAGTCGGAGCTCCAGGTCGTAGCCACTACGAGGGGTAGAAGCCGGGGTCGAGGCCGGGGAAGGGGCAGAGCCAAAGCTCAACCCTAGGCACATACAGAAGCACCCGTATCCACTCACGCTCGTGTTAGAGAATTGTTAGATGAGCCTCTGATGGATCTAGAGGATGAGATTCTTGTTCAGGTTGAGGCTGCAACACCTTTTTTTTCTGGGTAGATGTGGAAAATAAGAGTTTTTCCAGTTTTGAATGACATTATTTAAAAAGGAATATATTTTTATTATTTAAAGAGTTGCCACTTGAAATTATTTATTACGATGTTCCAAATCATAAATTTTATTTATCCCAATTGAAGGAAGTTTTGACTCCGAATTACGATCAGTGAAACACAAGAAGATCGGGTAAGGTATTCTGTTAATCCGGGAGAAGGTGTGAGCACTTCCGAATTTCGTGGGTTTAGCATGGTCACTTAACAACTTACCTTTTTTGGAGTTTTGTGTATTTGAGTCTTCAAAAATCGCTTTCATTTGAATATTTTTAAGAACTTATGAAACTTATCTTGAATAAGTCGCGTTATCGCGATCTAGTTGTTTTACTTGCATCGAAATCATGTCAAGCATATGTACCCATGATTTAACAACATGTTTATTTATTATTTGAAGTTAAAGGATCAAAGCCCTTATACGTGCACTTGGATTTTGGATTAAGTATCACAGTTGTGTCACGAAAACCATACCCACAGCTATAATAAATTAATAATATAATCGTGCCTAAAGCATCTAACCGTTATAAGTTACTTCTAAAACTTATTTCAAGGTTTGCAGTGAGGCATAGAGTTATGGGAGACCTTTGCGGATAAAATGGGTATTGACTAATGTGAAACTATGAATAAATTATATGATGCCTTGGTAGATTGAATTAGCTGATTAAGTGCTCACATTTGGTAACTAATTGATGAGGTTGCAATCTTAAGGACAACGTTTAGGCATTTGATGAGTTGCGAAAAGGTCTCAACTGAATTACCTAGATGCCTTAAGAAAATATACCTTAATCAGTTAATAGTACGGTAATGGTGATTTTAAATAAATATCTTTTCTTTTATCTAGTTAGTGGTAAATTGATCGTTAATTGAAATGAAATTAGGAGGGGGCTAAATTCATCTAGTGGCGGAAGTGCACGGTTAGCCACTAAGAGAAGCTGTCTTTATTTTAAAACCACAGTTTAAATTGTCTTTAGTCTTTGTCCACTGCTTTAATAAACTTTAACTGTCCGGACGAAAATACCCTTCTGCTCATGTCCTTAACTTTTGAACATAAGTTCAGGACTTCAGGACTACATGTCCTTAACTTTTGAACTTGGAAATCTAAGTTCAGGACTTCAGGATTACATGTCCTTTACTTTTAAACTTAACTTCAGGACTTCAGGACTACATGTCCTTAACTTTTGAACTTGGAAATCTAAGTTCAGGACTTCAGGATTACATGTCCTTTACTTTTAAACTTAACTTCAGGACTTCAGGACTACATGTCCTTAACTTTTGAACTTCGAACTCAAACTTCAGGACTAAGTGTCCTTAACATTTGTACTTATAAGTCAAAGTTGAGGAACAAGTGTCCTTAACTTTGAACTTGTAAGTCTAAGTTAAGGACCTATTGTCCTTAACTTTTGAACTTGTAACTGTAAGTTAAAGACTGCTTGTCCTTAACTTTTGAACTTGTAAGTCTAAGTTAAGGACGCCTGTCCTTAACTTTTGAACTTGGAACTCAAACTTCAGGACCAAGTGTCCTTAACTTTTGAACTTGTAAGTCTAAGTTAAGGACTTATTGTCCTTAACTTTTGAACTTGTAACTGTAAGTTAAGGACTGTCTGTCCTTAACTTTTGAACTTGTAATTGTAAGTTAAGGACTGCCTGTCCTTAACTTTTGAACTTGTAACTGTAAGTTAAGGACTGCATGTCCTTAACTTTTGAACTTGTAACTGTAAGTTAGGGACTGGTTGTCCTTAACTTTTGAACTAAATGTAAGTTAAGGACTGCATGTCCTTAACTTTTGAACTTAACTTTAGGACTTCAGGACTACATGTCCTTAACTTTTGAACTTAACTTCAAGACTTCAGGACTACATTTCCTTAACACAATTATCTTTGTCCTCAATTTTTTGTCTTTTTACCTTATTTTTCCTAATTATCTGTTGTTTAAGAAAATCTAAAAGTCACTTCTTTTAGAAAATCAAAAGTCACGTCCTCCCACATCTGTGATTATTATGAATTAATGGTTTACTATACAATTCAACTCCTAAGAGCAGACACAAAAGAAATTGAGAGGCTTATAAAATTTATATGATTAATGCAATTCGTTTCTTCTGTTAAAAATATGATTTCACATATGAAAATAATGAAAACACTCATACAAACGCCAGAACCCCATTGCAAAAGGAGAAGTAGAGTTGTAAGGAATGAATCTGAAAATGGCGTATTTCTGTTTGGGAAGAAAAGGGTAACACTGTCTTTTCATATTAATTTTAATAGACTAGTGGTTATTTTTGCTCAGCATTAAAAATGCTGGATAAAAAATAAATATCACTTGAAAAAATGGTTACCCCATACAATTTTTACTCTGTTGAGACCATTAATGAGTTACACACAGCCACTGGCAGGCTTATATGAATAAACCCATCATGTAAAGTTCCTTCCTAGGCGGCAGGCCCTTTTGGTGACACCGCAGGTCCAACTGGATCTTAATCTGTTGGGCTGAAATGGTTACGGGGGACAGAGTCCATTCAACTCCATACCCTAATACTATTATATTATACACGCTTGATCCTTTTTAACTATTATTTATAAAAATAGCACTATTTATTGATTATTTCATAAAGAGCACCTTTTTTTTTCCATTAATAGCACATTATAAAAACTAAGTTCAACATCTAATAAGTTAACTGACTCACTAATCACGGGAAGTACTTTTTTTTGTCCATCTCCATTCTCCCTTTACACATTCATCTTCTTCACTCTATTTTTTGAAAATATGATGCATATCTTAATGCCACCTAAATCAAGATGTATTGATTTATACAATCTTTTATACTCTGTATACCAAGTATCACTTTAATTCAAAATATATTTTATGTATATAATTTTTGTATATTTATTTGTGAAGTGCCATCTTATTTTAAGAAGTATTTTTAATGTATATTTCAAATATATTTTATATGTCAATTTAATTCAGGATGTATTTTATATGTCAAGTGCCATTATATATATATAAATAAATATATATATATATATATATATATATATATATATTATTTTTTGTATATTTATATACAATCTTAATTAAATTTAAGACATTTTTTATGTATATTTCACATGTCTAAGTGTAATCTTAATTGAAGATGTATTTTTTATGTATATGTTTTGTATATTTTATATGTGTTAATTCAAAGTATATTTTTATATATACGTATGATATATATTAACGTATATTATTATCGAAGTAAGATCTTTATGTTAAGAAAGAAAGAAAGAAGTAAGAGAAAAACTTAAGAAAGATAATTAAAAACAAAACGAATGGAACAAATCTAAAAAATATATTGGCTTCGGCAGAAAACAAAACTAAGAAGATGAATAAAAAGAAGGAAAGCTAATCAATAAAGAGAAAAAAAGAAGACATGATTTTTGTACAAATAATTATAAATTTTCCATTCAAATTGCTTATGTTCAGGGATTAATAATTAATATTCTTCATTTAATGGAACTGTGTGCTACAAATATAAATATTTTCCTGCCATATCTGTAATATTGAATTTCATGCTAAAAATTTGTTATATATATTTTAAACTGTGACAGTTATGTAAAGTCCTCATACATGCCTAATAAAACCAAGTAACATGCCCAAATCATAACAAGTGATGATTGGTGAGTTTGCCGAAATAGCCACTTTCACGATTAAATTAATAATCTATCAATTTTCTAGTAAATAAGCACATTTAACACCCTTAACCACAAGAAAAGAATATAAATTACAAAATGCATTACAAAATGAGTGTTTGCACTTAAGCTCTAGACATTTAGAATCACAGCCAATTAAATTCTAGTTTTTGAAAAATTAACATCTCGCAATGAAATTATGTAATGACACAGCCGGTCGTTTTGAGTATATTAGCCTCTTTTCCCTATTTATTGCCTCCTCTACGTTCAATTGGGGTTATGTGGCTTGCTGCGCAAGTTGGTTTGGTTCCGGATAAGTTTCAGAGTAAATTGGGACACTTATTCCCAAAGTTGGAAGCTTAAGTTCGAAGTTGACCGAGCTTATCTTTTGTGTAGATGACCCGGAACGGAATCTTGATAGTCATGTTAGCTTCGTATGGTGATTTTGGACTTAGGCATACGATCGGATATTCATTTAGATGTCCGTAGGTCGTTTTGGCTAGAACTTGCAAAAGTTGGAAAGTTGAAAAAGGTTTGGAAGGTTGAGAGGTTTGACCAAGAGTTGACTTTGTTGATATCGGGGTCGAATTTTGGTTTCGAAAGTTGGAATCGGCCCTTTTGTCATTTTATGACTTGTGTGAAAATTTAAGGTCAATTGGAGTTGGTTTGATATGATTCGGCATTGATTTATGAAGTGGGAAGTTTATTAGTTACATTAAACTTGAATATGGGTATGATTCGTTATTTTGATGTTTTTTGGTGTGATTTTAGGCTTCGACTAAGTTCGTATCATGTTTTAAGACGTGTTGGTATGTTTGGATGGGTCCCGGGGGCATAGGATTTATTTCGAATTGATTTTGGACACAAGGAAATTTCTGAAGCTTAAAGCTTTGGGTGTGATCGCACCTCCGTGGTTTTGGATGCAAGTATGAGATAGCAGAAGCGGCCATGGGGTCGAGAAGCATTTTGAGCATTGGTTGACTATGTCCGCACAGGAGTGCGCAGATCCGCAACTATATGAGCGAGAATTACCCTGCATCGTTGTTTTTGCCATAGAAGTGGAAGTCATTGAGCTTAGTTGAGGCTGTACCTGTGATTTTTTGCCGCAAGTGCGGAGTCGCAAATGTGACGAGAGGCTGCATAAGCGAATATCGCTGGGCAGAAATAGAGAAGATCGAGGGTTAGGAAAGTTTTTCATATTTTTAGTTGTAGAGCACGATTTTGGTCAATTTTGGAAGAGATTTCCGATATTTTGATCGGGGTAAGTATTGTTGACTCGGATTTGCTTATTATTCATGATTCCATCATTGCTTTAAACATTTAATAGTGTTTTGAGTTGGAGAAAATTGGAGATTTTGTGAAAACTATCCTGAACTATAAATTAAGGATTTGAAGGTCAATTTGAGGTCGAAATTGGATAATTATTGTATGGTTGGACTCGTCATTGAATGGTTGTTCGTATTTTGAAAGTTTTGTCGGGTTGCGAGGTACGGCCCCAGGGTTAGCTTTTTGAGTTGACTTTTTGATTTTCTTTAAAGATTGTAACTTTATTATCCGGAATAGTTTTCTATGGTATGTATTCATAGTATTATGTTATTTGGCTAGAATCGAGTAGTACGGAGTTGGAGTTTTTAGGAAAAGGCTTAATAGTGGGTTGATTTAGCTTGTTTGAGGTAAGTATCTTGCCTAACATTGTGTGGGGGAGCTACCTTTTAGAATTTGGATTTATTTGTAGTGTGGAAGACGTGTACGTGGGCGTACACGGGCTATATGCAGTATTTGACTAGTTTAGGTTATTTAGACTCTTTCCATGTCTTAATTGAATTGCCATAACATGTTATATTTTTCATTGTTAGTCTATTCTTACATGTGTTAATCTACTCACACATGCTTTATTAGACGTTGCTAGCTCTTATCTTACCTTTTACTTGGTATTATTGCTCTCATATGTCTTAGTTGAAGTTGGTACTTTCCTTATTGTCTTGTTACCTCTTTATTGTTGAATTACTCTCACATGAAGTTGTTAATTCGTGGAATATCCTTTTGTTGAGTTATTGGTGTTGAAGTTGTAAAAGTTGTTATTCTTTTAGGTGAAGTTGTTAATTGACGAGGTAAATTTCCTTGTTGAGTATTCCTTATTCATCTTGGTGTTATTGAGATTATTGAAAAATATTGTGATTGAGCGATGGCCTATTTATTGTGGAAACATTCGTATTGTTGGCTTTTTGGCATGTTTTGTCATAAAAGCAATTGTGGTGCGAGTTGTGATTTTGTTGTGATATTAATGTGCATGCAGTGGTATACGACTAGGGGTTGATACACATGCGGTGATATAAGAAGGGCTTTGATGTTTTAGACTTCAATACTACACAATATTACAAGTTAATTGTGCAGTACCCAATTTTCGAGTGCTGTCTAATAAGAAGAACCTGGTTCTTCTTAGTCTACTACTTACTACAGTTTGCGGAATAATTAAGCAGTAATAGTAAAGACACAGGGATTTTTACGTGGAAAATACCTGGCTCAAAAGGTGAAAAAACCACGACCTACTCCTCAGTAGGATTTGCTCAAAACTCTTAACTAAACTTTGAGCCAAAACGGACTTACAAAATAAACTCTTTTGTAATCCTAGGACTAACTCTAATCCTCTTTGTATCAACTAGCCTCTAGCTAATTTCTACAGATTTCAAGCTAACTCTAACTTGATCAATTTGTACCTATTACAATTGCTTCTAAGTAAGCTGAAAAGATACAATGTTAAAACTCCTACTACAATCAACTAGACTCAATACACAAACAATGGAACTGTTTCTTCTAGTTGAACTGTAGCCTTTGTATCGCACAACAATTCTGCTTGCAAAATCTCTGGAACTTTTGCTTCAGAACTTGATTCACTTTAGCACTTGTGCGTCACCTCTTTCAGCAGTAATACATTGATTATTTATAGAGTCCGTTTGTTGAGTCCATGATTCAATTCTGATCCAACTCTTCCTTGGTAAACGAGTTTGATTGTAACTCAACTTCCTTCCTCTATTTCTGTCCTAGCTGAAAGCAACTTCTATCTTCTCTTATCAATTTGCAACCTTTTCGTATTAGGAGACATTCTCTTAGTTCTTTGATACTTAGCAATCACTGATATCTCCTAGACTAGTACGATTTGTGATCCAACTGCTTCATTCAGAAGTGTACGCTATGATGGACCTGGTTCAACTGAACGCCTTTTATCAATCTTCAAAACCCATTCAGTGACATGGGCCAACAGGCTTGATACGCGTGTTGCTAGTACGCGAACTACTTGAAGCCATGCGGTGAGATAAGGTGGGCTAAAAGCATGTAGCTATTTCAAGAAAATGATTTTCAAAAACAAAATGCAAGGCTCACGTGGTGATATAAGGAAATATTGTGATTGAAATTTTGAAATGTGGAAACGAGGCAGTACCTCGGTTGTTATTCTTGTTGCACCTCTCATATTAAAAGGCTTGTTGGTTGAGTAGTTCTTGTTGTTTCTTCATTGATGTACTTGTAATCATCCTTACTTGTCTACATGTTGTTTTCCTCATGTGTTCACTCCCTTATGCCTTTACCATTTATATTTCACTTTCTCGCCTTTCATTATTAGACCACTCAATATCCTGTTTAGTTTATTTAATCCTAGTATGTGTCTTGATCAAGCCTCCTCAGTTAGGTTTCTTACTTACTAGGTACCGTTGTGGTGTACTCATACTATGTTTCTGCACATTTTTGTGCATATCCAGGTACATCAGCTCATATCAGACGCTAGTGATTGATTGCTACTTTTGGAGACTTCAAGGTATACGTGGTCGACGTCTGCATGCCTCAGGGTCACCTGCTGCTATCTCTTATTACTGTTTATCCTTTATTCAGACAATGATGTATGTTGGGATTTTAGTATATTCAGTCGAGCTTATGACTCAATATCACCAGGTTTTGGGAAATATGGTATTTTGATCCAGTATTGAGATCTTTCTAAGGCTTATTAGTTAGTATCATGTTTTCAGTCTTTATTTCTATCATAATCAATTGTTTGTTAGGCCTACCTAGTCTTAGAGGCTAGGTTCCATCGCGACATCCTAAGGCAGGAAATTGGGATCGTGATAAGTTGGTATGAGAGCTATAAATTCATAGGTGTTACGAGTCATGAGCAGGTTTAGTAGAGTCTTTCAGATCGGTACAGAGAAGTCTACACATATCTTCAAGAGGATACATAACTGTTAGAAGATTTCGACTTCTTTGATTCCTTATCGTGCGAACCTGTTCATTTCGAAATTTGAGTTTGTTTCTTTCTATTCTTTCACAACTGGTGAAGAAACACACTACTAGCTCCGATGATTAAATGTTTGCACCCCCTACAAGAATTGCGAGAGGTCGGGGCGAGGGTAGAGGCCAAGGAGGGGAACGTGGTGGACCTAGAGCACCTGTCGAATAGCAACGGACGAGCTACTGGTAGCTCCAGGTTGGGGATAGGTACCCAAGGCTTCTGTTGTCACCCCTTGCACTTTAAGAGACCCTATCGCAATTGATGAGTATGTTCGGCAGTCTGGCTCAGGCGGGATTGATTCCCCCCGCACCGGCTACATAATAGGCCAGGGGAGGAGCCTAGACTTCCACAACCCATACTCCAGAGAAGCGGGTCTAGGTTGATCAGGTCCTGAGAGTTATGCTAGTGCAACCTATGGTTCTGGTTGATCCGGAGATTAGGTCAGTGGCATCCGAGGAGGAGGAGATGAGACTTGAGAGGTTCAAGAAGTATTATCCTCCTACTTACAGTAGCTAGCTACCGAGGATGCGCATGGTTTGTTTGGAGACAAGCCACAATATTATCCACATCATGGGTATTGTGGAGACGAGCGGAGTTGCTATTACTAAATTCTAGCTGTGAGGAGCAGCATATTTGTGGTGGCAGGCTTATGAGGAGGGTAGCCTAGCCGATGCAGCTTCACTCACTTGGGCTAACTTTTCAGCGATGTTCTTGAGAAAGTTTATTCCCTAGACCCTTCAGGATGCATTGTGCATAGAGTTTGAGCATCTACGTCAGGGGTCTATGACAGTGTTAGAGTATGCTATCAGATTTATTGAGTGGTCTCGAGATAAACCAACCTTGGTTTCTACATTAATAGAGTGAGTCCACAAATTCATCAAGGGGCTCAATTATGTTATTAGATTCAGCATGGCTCAAGAGTTTGAGACGGATACTCTGTATCAGCAGGTGATATTGACCGCCGGAGGTTTAAGGGTATGCGGTACCGAGAGAGAAAGAGGATCGGGAGGCCAAGAGGGCACGAGTTTCTGGAGGATATAGTGGTGCTTGCAACACAATGACAGCCCGTCATGGCATGGGTTATGTGAGCCATCTAGTTCATTAATCACTTTTAGCTTGTAGTGGTGCTCCGGAAACTCCGAGGTCTGAGGTTTCCCATTTTGCACAACAACTATCTAGTACACCTCCTACACGGGGTGCCTTCAGTGGTAAATCCAGTCGACTAGGACAGGGTTAGTTTCAGAAACTACGTCCGCCGAGAGCATGTTTTAAGTGTGGTGATACAAGATATATGGTGGGGGACTTCCCCATACTTAGGAGGGGTGTGACTCCACAGACTACACATGCTCCACGGATTCCACAGGGTCCACTTGGTTTGCAAGCCATGATTACTGCTCCAGTTACAACTCCACCTGCACCTCCTTCTAGGGGGTGGAGGTCAAGCAGGTGGAGGTCGCCTTAGAAGGGGAGGCCAAGTTGTTTCTATGATTTTCCCGGTAGGACGGAGGGTGCTACTTCAGATGCTGTCATCACATGTATTATTCCGGTCTATCACAGTGATGCTTCAGTTTTATTTTATCCGGGATCCACTTACTCATCTATGTCATCTTACTTTGCTCGGTATTTGCATATATCTCGTGATTCTTTGAGTTCTCATGTATATGTTGTTGATACCCAATTTTTCCTCAAATTATTTTAAAATTTGCATATATACCTTCAAAATCACTTTTTATGATAATTGGTATTTTTCCATAACTTTTCATATTTTTATCAATTTATTTTTTTAATTTATTATGTACTTTACATCCAATAATTATTCATAAATTGCATTACAAACAATTTCAAAATATTTCTTAGCTCTATATATCATTTTTAATCATATTAGGATTTAGTTATTTCAGAAATTAGCCAATTGGGCATTATTTGGCTATAATTATAATAATTTTGCAATTATAGCCTAATTGTACATTTTATGTTGTTTTAATTCAATAATCAGTCATTTTATATTTTAAACACTAGTGAATTACCTTAATTTCACCTATTTAGCCTTAGTTTCATTTTATGTAATTATTAGCTATTTTTATTAATTATTTACCTATTTAATTGGGTATTTAACAAGTAGCCAATTTTTATTTAAAATCTAGCCAAAACCAAACCTGGTCCTAACCCATTTATGTTAGCCCAAAACGACCCAAGCCCAATCTCTATGCCTACCCGACCCAATCCTGTGTGTAATCTGGACCGCTGATCAAACTAGATCAATGGCCCAGATTCACTCTTACAAAATTAAGACCTAACGACTACCCCCTTCCCCTCATTCACTCCCCGTTCAATCATCTCTCTACCTCCCTCTCTCTCTAGCTCTGGTTCTCTCTAGAAACTTTTCGTCTCCCTCCTCTCTGATGGACTCTGTCCTTCTTCTCCGGCCACCTCCCTCGTCGGAAGTTATGTCCTCTCACCATCCACTAGCCTTTGCTTTATCCTACACCGGTTTGATGCTACCCTGAGGTCCTCATGTTAATATGGAGCGGTTCAACTCCAACCCATGGTCCTTCATGCCATTTTCCGGCCACCTCTGGCCGTTCGAGTAAGATCTATGACTTTTTCGGCCAAAGCCGGTAACATTTTAAAGTTTTCTTATCTTCTCTGGGTTCTCTGAAACCCTAACTCTTAAGATTTTCCGATTTTCTTTTAGATCTGTTTAAGATTTGTGTATATTATGAGCTTTGTCTTGTTTTCCTCAACTATTTTTCTGATTTTTCTAAAGTGACTCTTCATCTTCAACTAAGGTTTCAACCTCTTTTCAAAAAGAACGCTTTTCTTTTGATTTTTTGGTATTAATATATGACTATCACTGTGTTTAAATGTTTGTTTGAGCCTTCTCCTTTATCCGAGTTGCTCTGTTGAAGAACCCTAATTTTTCTTAAGTTTATGAGTTCATCTTTGGCACTATGTTCAGTTAATCTGTGTGTTTCTCATGAATATTCTATGATGTTGTGATTTTACTTTATGCTTGCTTGTTAAGGTTTCTGGGTTCGATTACTCCTGCCTATATCATGTCTATGCTATGACTAAGACTGTGTTCCATGTGAAAGCATAACTCTTATTTGATATTGGTCTTCTTATGGTCCTGATTCTTGCATATTACCTGCTTATTCTCATAGTATTATGATAAATCAGTGCCGTCTTCTCTATTTGTGAATCCCTGAAGTTCTATGACTAATACTTCACTGATCTTGCATGACATTCTTTACCGACTTCGTGAATGTTCCTTAGAACTGTGATATTTTCCTTAAAAACTTTATTTTCCTTAGAACTCTTCACTGATTTTGCATATTTGTGTGACATTTGCCTTATTTGATAATTTATTACATGTGATTTTGAGGGATCTTTTATTGATTTTCAGATTTATTTTCTAAGCATGCTGTCAATTAATTCTCATATACTTTTCTTAATTAATATATCTTGTTCCAAGCCCTAATCACATGCCATATTCTCTACTACTCTTTGTACGATTAAAATCAGTCTCTCAATTAGTTCTCTTTCCTTATTTTACCAATGTGGCATCCGTTTGAACTGTGACTCCTTAATTGTGGGGATAACTTGTATTGATTGCATCCTAATTGTATTTATTTCTATAATTATATACACTTTACTTGATTCATTTCCTTATTTTGCCACTGCTTGTTACCGTTTGGGTATGATTCTTTAACTAAAGGGACTCTATATACTAAATTGATTCTTATTAATGATTATTTCTATAACTACTGCTGAACTATTATTTTTACCTTGTTCTCCTTCCCGCTTTCAAACTATATATACCCTACTCTTTCATTAGCAAAGACACAGACTGATATGTTCAAACTCCTCTTCCACAAATAAAACTTGCTACTCTCTCTATTCTCTCTTTTGTGCTACTTTCTACTACTCTAAGTTAGCCGGCTGCAAGCCAAGGCTAACTACTGTGCATCTCATATCTTCTGCTTTGTGTTACTGCTTTCTTCATCTCACTGGTATGTTCTAATTCTGATTTCAGTTCTCAAAATAACATGTTTCTGCTATTGTTGCAATTCATTGTGTTTCTAATTTACTTTTACTTACTACCATGTTGTTCAACATGTAACTAGGATCTTGGATTCCATCTAGCATTTCATGTTCTGCCTTATCAACTAGCATGTCTTTGTGTAGTCCAAATCTGTCTTTATATGAATCTTCATGCTTATGTTTGATACATTAGATTAGTGAATCTTCTACTGTCTTAAACTGGTTGGTACTGCCATGTTAGTTTCACCACATACCCTGCTGATTCCTAAATCCCTTAGGATCTCTGCTTGTTTATGCATACTCCTACCTGTTACATGTTCAGTACTTTGTACCTATGTGTCCCTCAAATCCCCTTACCCCCTGTTGTGGTTGTTGGACCATTTTGGGTCCTTTGTGTGATGCTGACTTTGCCTTGGTCCTGAGATTGGTGTTCATGTTCTTTCAAATTGTTTTCATCAGTTAAACTTTTGCTATTTCCATTAAGTCTCTTTTCCAAAACTGTTTTCTTACCCAAAGTTTTCAAACTATATCAAGCACTCTCACTCTACTCTTAGACCATTATGTTCTGCCCCTTTTATGTGAGTATTGCCTTGGGACCCTTGAGCTCCCTCTGAACATTGACACACAAAAGCTGGCCTTTCCACACTGCACTTACTTTATATTGGCTATGAAATCTGGGTGTGAGCAGTGCCCGGGATCCCTTGAGGTCCTTAGGGAACTCTGACACACCCGGATAGTGAAAAGGCTGTGAAACATTACCTAGCATTGAGGACATGGAGATCTGGGCCTATTCTTTAGGCTCCCTATAGTTAACTTCTTATTTTCTTCTATTTCAATTATGTAATTCATATTCAATGGTCTGTAATAATTATTTGTAAAACAACTCTGGGGACGGATAGTGAAAAATGGGTGGGTGATATGCATGATGTAGTATAATCAAGGGTAGAGACCATGTTTCCTAGGTTTATTTTCTCTATGCGCAATAGCAGCCATGTTTAGGTACAACATTCCATGTATTAGATATCATGCTACGTAGGCTCATATATATACTGTTTTGTTTCAGCACGTCATCATTCATTGCCCTCACTTAGAAATCCTGTCTATAGGATAAATAAATAACAAAAATTGCTATTATGTGATTCTGCACATATAAACATGTTCTGAAGTTTCATTTAGAAGTCCTTTCCTAGAATAAATAATGTTAACAAAACTGCAATCATGCCTAATCATGTCTACGCACTTAGAAATCCTGTTTCTAGGTAAACAACATTAAAAACTATCACCTATGCTATTTCTGAAACTATGCATAATGATATGATTATATGGGCATTTAGAGATCCTGTCTGAGCGACTGCATATGCATCATTTTGCATTAGACATCATGTTATAGGATCGTACTCATTTAACTACACTTAGTCTAAATACAGATATCTAAAACAGTCCTCCTGTCCTAACAAACTGGTAAATTAGTCTCTGGATATCTGCAACACCTAGAATTGCATGTTAGTAGGCATAACGACCTGAAGTTGTTATCAACTCTGAATAATTGTTACACGCTTAGGCAAGCCTTAGGTAACTCCATAAAGAAATAAAACCAGGACTGTCTTTGTGATTAGTGTTCAACTGTCAGCATGCTTAAAAAAACAATAGGCAAGCCTGATTAGGACTTCCTCTCTAAGTTATGCAATAAATTTGTCTTTGTGTTATCACTTAGATACCATGCTTAGGATCAAAATTTGAATCTGGACCTTAATTGTGTATGAGTCATGCCGTCTATGTGTACTGTGTGTGGAGGTATATCTGAGCCCTTTATTTGTCTTCCATGCTCCCCTTCATTGAAGTCCTATCTTTTTTCTATATGTCGCCTTTAAAATTTGGGGGTCTGCCTAGCACCTCCTTCATAGGATAGAAGTCCTAAATTCCTCCGGGACTGATAGGAAGGGGCGGGTAACAACATGCAATAGAGGTCGAGACCAACACTCGCTTAAGTTTATTTCACGGGGTGGGAAAGAGTAGATATGGATATGATGACCTGTGCGCTAATACCACGTGTAGCCCCTCTTTGAGGAGTGTCATATCGGGTATTGCATTGATGTAATCCATATTATAAATATACATAGGATATCCCTTTACTTTCACAAACATGCTTAGATAGTAATTCCTTTCAAAATCTAGCTTCCCATTAATTGTTTTTCAAATATCTGTGTACTTAGACTTAAATCCCCTATTATTTGAGCCATACTTGTTTATCTGCTAAATTGTACAAATTCACAAAAACATGTTTGGCTGGGAACCACACTTGTGGATCCTAAGGGGTGCCTAACACCTTCCCCTNCCCCCCCCCCCCCAGGTGCCCTAACGCACCTTAAAATCGTTAGGTGGCGACTCTTCAAAATGCAAACCCCTTTTCCCAAAAGGAACGAGTTGTCTCAACCCAATGTCATGAACCCTTTTAGAACCGGGCCCCGAAAGGAGTTCCTTGGGGAAGAAAAAGGGGGCGCGACAGCATGGCGACTTCGCTGGGGATATACTTAGGATTTACCATTTTCAAATCGTTATTGTGAATTCTTTCCTCCTCTATGAGCCATTATTTGTTTAATTCCTTTAAGCGTTTAATTTCTTCTTCAAAGGTAACTGACATATCTTCTTGTTTTCTCCCTTTGTAATCATTTTAATTTTATAAATTGTTGCATTTACTGCTTTCATAAAACGTGCAAATACGTGGCTACGTGTTTACTTTATTGCATTACTCATGATCCAACATCATATTCCACTCGTGCCAAACAAAATACTATAGCAACGCTTGATGAGTGGTTGCGCCCTTCCTATATCATTACCCCTAAATTTGGAAAGGCTTATTTGCGGTAAAACTAGTCGATCAACGGTGCAGTCGACGGTTTCGTGCCTTTCCCCCTTGAGTTGTCCGCTCAAGGGTACCAGACTAAAACCCCATAGAAACCTTACTCCGTTATACTGCTGCATGCGCATGGTCAAACCTAGCCAGGATAACGTGTTGTCCGCACAATAGTCTTTAAGATAGCTTTGTCCAAAAGTCCACTAGGTTTACCAAACCCATACGGACATCATCACGTTCTGTGCATTTATCTGGAGAACTAAATGCTTCATGCTAATTGTTGATGTTAAATAGTCGAGTCTGGTGGGGGTAAGGTCCTAACCTTGTTTGCCTTGCAGAAATATGAGGCACGAAGTCCCCAGATTCGTCATGGTCACCAACATCCACCCAAAATTGCTAAACTGGTGGGAGGACTTACATTCTAGTGACAAAACCCTTGTCAGAAAACATCTGGGTAATCTAACATCCCTCCTGAAGATCCAACCTAACAACATGATGATAGAGGCTGCTACCTTATTCTGGGATCATGAAAGGGCCGTGTTTCGCTTTAGGGACCTCGAAATGACACCTTTGCTAGAGGAGATAGGAGGACTAGCCGGTCTAGTTTTGGAAATCCCGGGTTTGCTGATGCCTGAGAACCGCACAGGCAAGGGTTTCCTTAAAATGATGGGTCTGAAGAAGAATGCAGAATTGGTATGCCTAAAAGAATCATACATCCCATTTGACTACCTGTATGAAAGGTACGTTCACATCAAATCATACCGTACCTACCATGATGAGTTTGCCATCACATCCTTGGGACACATCCACCGCAGGGTATTCGTCTTCATGTTTTTCTTCGTGGGTCTAATCGTGTTTCTAATAAAGAAATAAAGAATACATACTAGGTTGGACATGGTAACTAAGACCCTAATGGAGGGTATTGGTGGGCAGACGTTCAACATTGTGCCCATGATTATTTCAGACATATATCGAGCCTTGGAGAAGTGTCAAAGAGGAGAGAAACACTTCGAGGGTTGCAACTTATTACTTCAGCTTTGGCTCTTAGAACATCTACAAAAGGGCAGTAACGACAACAGTTTCAGCGAAGGGCGTGGAACGACCACATCGCTTTCCACAACCCAAAGCGAATAACTTACATTCCTGACATGTTCGCCCAGCCTGAGAATGCCAAAGAATGGGTTGAGCTCTTTGATAATTTGACTGAATAACAAGTTCAATTGATGTTCAAGTGGTTTCCGACAGAGGAGTTCATCGCCTGGTCCAGAGATGCACCATTCCTTATATTGATTGGTCTGAGAGGAACATACCCTTACGTCCCTCTCCGAGTTATGAGGCAGGCAGGTAGGAAGCAAGTCATACCAAGGGTCGACAAGATTAGCCATCTTCGAGATGACTTCCAAAATGATGATAGTCCTCACAAATGCCAAGCCCACCATATGTGGTACTGTAAGATCGTAATGGAGAAAGACACCATTGAGCTATACAGATATCATGTCGGTTGTACCCCATTCTATATTTGTTGGTTGGAAGACAATTGGGATGGTCTGGGCAAGTCAGGGTTCGTTCAAGGCCACAGAATTATAGATGAAAAGGCCGAGGCGCAAGTCAAATACAACCAGCTGCGCAAAAGGATCCGTGAATGCAAAAGCGAACACCGAGAAATACATGAGTCCAACAAGAAGCTAATTGAGGAATGGAAATACATGTCCATCAGTACCAACAAGAGGCTAGGGTACTTGGAGCGAGTCATAGTGGAACTGGAGGGAAACTTCCTCAAAAGGGGTGAAGACTGTCAAAAGGCTGAAGGGACTGAAAGTGGACATCTAACCAGAGCATACCTATTGCTGGGACTTTGAGAGTTGGGGAAGCTGTTCGAGGGAGCCAAGGATGCCGAGTCTGGGGAAGGTCCTTCTGGGACAAAGTAGATATGAATTTCCTTCTTCGCTTTATCGATGTAATAAGGCCAACGACCATTAGTGATTTTATTTCTTCTTGCTTATTTAGTGTCGTTTTGGGATTCGTCTATTTTTATCAATGAGATGAGGCATTTAGCACTTTAAGTCTCCAAATCAATTTGTCTCTAGGCCTACCTCGGGCACAAAGAGGTTCCCAACTTAGGACACACTTTACATTCCCGCACTATGTGTTTAAATATTGCAATACTTTTTCATAATCCTCACTGACTTGGCTACCTTTTGCTTTGTTTTGTTTCTTTCCTTTATTTATTCCCCTCCCCGAAGGTTAGTTCATGCACTCTGGCATCATAATCTTATCTCACAAGATACAGGGGCCCTCCACCCACACCTCATCCTAGTCCTCCTAAAGGCAAATGCAAAAAGAAAATGGAAGATTTAAGCAACGTCAGAAAGGAAAACACGATTGAAAGGGTAGAGGCCACTGATGGCCAGGGTATTCGGGTTCTAAAAGAGAATATGTCGCAGCTTGAACAGAAATTATTGAAATTCCTAGAAGAGCTTGATCAGGTTCGAAATTTGGCAAACCTGTCATTTACCCTTAACATCCCAGACGTCAACCTCCCCAATATTCAAAATCCTACACCTCCGTAAAATATCCCAAAATAGCAGAATCATCCCACACCTTACCATCACGCGTCTCCACCAAAGAACCAATGTAACACCTTCCATACCCAGAAATAACACTCCACTATTTATCCCAGAACCTCAGAACTCCACGAACGACCATATCTACGCCCATGCACTAGGACACCCTAACAATCCTATCTATGTGGAGACCGTGCCACACTCCACTCCTCCTATCCCATACACACCAGAGTCTGATGAAAAGGATTTGCTTATTCGGAACTTGGCCGAGGAACTGAAGAAGCTGACCAGCCGGGTTCAAGGCTTTGAGGGAATCAAGGGAGTCGAAGGACTGAACTCTGAGGACCTCTACATACAGCTTGATGTCGAACTACCTGAGAGGTACAAACCTCCTAAGTTCGAAATGTTTGATGGTACAAGTGATCCAAGAGTCCATCTAAAGACCTATTGTGACAAGCTGGTTGGAGTAGGAAAAAATGAAAGGATCCGTATGAAGCTGTTCATGAGGAGCTTGAAAGGAGATGCATTGTCTTGGTACATTAGCCAATATCCCAAGAAGTGGTTGAACTGGGTAAGCATGGCATCTGACTTCATGGACAGGTTCAGATTTAATACAGAGAACGCACCAGATGTGTTCTACATCCAGAATTTGAAGAAGAAGCCTACAGAGACATTTCGCGAGTATGCTACTCGCTGGAGATACGAAGCTGCTAAGGTCAGACCCGCCTTAGAGGAGGAGCAGATGAACAATTTCTTTGTCTGGGCTCAGGACCAGCAATACTATGAACGGTTGATGATGATTGAGAACCACAAGTTCTCCGACATTATCAAATTGGTTGAAAGGATTGAAGACGGTGTTAAACGTGGTATGGTCGCAAATTTCGAAGCCTTGCAAGCTTCGAATAAGGCTTTATAGCCCGGTGGTGTGTCCAAGAAAAGGGATGTGGGGGCCGTGATGGTTGCATAGAGGACCAAGTCTCCCCTCAAATACCAAACTTACCCAACACCTCCACTCACATATCAATCGACCCCGAATTACCAAGCATCCTTACCCTCATACCAAGCTCCACCACCAACTTATCAATAACCTCCACCACCTACATATCAACCTGCTTCACCTAGATACTCCAACCCACTCTTGTCTACCACACTTATAATTCTCAGCCATCCCATTATCAATCACCTCCTGCACGCCAAAACTTCCCTAGACCTCGACCAAATTTGATCGCAGACCTCCAAAATAATATACCGCCATCGCCGAACCTATCGACCAACTGTATGAAAAGCTAAAGGCTGCTGGTTATGTCACCCCCATCCTTGATGCAACCCCTGAATATCCTTCCCAGTGGGTTAACCCAAACAAATCTTGTGCATACCACTCCGGCATGAAAGGACAAACCATCGACGAATGTCATTCTTTGAAAGACAAAATCAGTCCTTGATTGGTAACAAGATCATTGTGACAAAAGGATCCACTCCAAACGTCCGCCACAATCCTCTTCCAGACCATAAGGGTGGAGGTTTTCACATGATTGAAATAGAAGATGACTAGGATCCCGTGGGATCGATCGGGTTGATCGTAGAAGGCGATTACCTAAAGAAATCGACAGTTACTCTCAATCCAATCATAGTCCAAGTCCTACCTTCTGAGTATGCTGAGGTAAATATGTCCATACCTCTTGAGTTTGAAGCAGCGCCACCCGCGAAGACACCGGTACCAATTGAGGTTGAATTCGTGTCTCCGGCAAATGCACCCGCCCCATTTGAGGTTGCAGTATTGCCACCCAAGGCACATATTCCATTCGAAGTAAGGATAGCCGTACCGATCACAGTGGCGATGTCAACCACGCCACCTTTCTATACAAATGTTGTACCCTGGGAATATACAGCCGAGGCGAGAAGGAAAGGTAAGATCAAGACTGAAAAAGTTGTCGCAGCACAGGGTGTGACGAGAACTGGTGGAGTCTACACACCTGAACATCTGGCCGAATTAAGAAAGCAGGCTTCCAATCGGACACCCCTTATTGAGACAGGTCTGGATGACCTTTGGAGGAAAATACGGCCAAGGAGTATTTGGTCATCGACCAGTTGAACAAAACGCCAGCACAAATATCCATTCTCTCTTTGCTGCAGAATTCTGAGACGCACATGAGTGCTTTATTGAAGGTGTTGAACGAAGCCTATGTGTCGAACAACATCACTAGCGGGGAAATGGACAATATGGTAGACAAGTGCTGGAAAGCCATAAGATCACCTTTCATGAAGACGAGATGCCTCCTGAAGAGCTGGGTCACAACAAAGCACTGCACATCACCTTGCAATACGAAGATTATTTCATCACCAGAATCCTGATCGATGGGGGATCCAGTCTTAACATCTGTCCGTTAATAACACTCAAGAAATTGGGTAAAAGGATGCATGAGATAAAGGACGGAACAATCAATGTGAAAGCTTTCGATGGTTCTCAAAGGTCCACCGTTGGTGAGATTAGTCTATGCCTGCAGATGGGACCAACCTGGTTCGAGGTCGACTTCCAAGTGATAGATGTACCAGCGTCCTACAACTTACTATTAGGACGACACATGGATCCATGCTGCTAGGGCCGTACCATCAACACTGCATCAGGCAGTGAAGTTCGAATGGAATCACCAGGAAGTGATTATTAATGGCGACAGTAGAAACCCTATTTACAGTCGCCAGACTATTCCGGAAATCGAGGGAAGAAAGAAGCTAGGTGGAGAAACTTACCACCACATTTAACGAGTCAATGCTATCGACAAAGACAAATGGTGGGATAGCAAAATCGAAAGAATACTAAGCTGGAGCGAGTACGAGCCTGACAAAGGGCTCGCAAGAACCTCCAAGGAATCTCTAAACTCATAAAGCTCAAGAAACATGGTACTACCTTCGGCTTGGGATATGAATACACCTGGGAAGAATTCAATAGTTGGTCGCCACCATGGCGCGGTCCTTACTACCCTTTAGAGAAGCCAATACCACATCTGGAGCAGACCTTTCAGCAAACTGGCATTATTTATGGGACAGACGAAGAGGAAGCACTCGCCGCATTGAGGAACTTATTCCTAGAGGATGATGACATGGACTGTTGTGTTATTCTCGAGGAGGAGGGGGAGGAAGTACCTTCCATACAGGCTGTGAGTAAAGGAGCATACCTCAAGAATTGGACCATCAGGACAACCAAAGCCCGACGAGCCTCGGGGTAGCAAGGCTAAAACAAACGTTATTCATTGTTTTTCTTTGGTAAATGATTTTCCTTTCTCTGTTTAATTCCCGCAATAAGATCTTCAATGTTCAAAACAATTGTTCAATTTATCAAAAGAACTTTAATTCTTAGGAATCAATATTTATTGCTACCATTTTTTCTCTCATCACTTTACCTATACAATATTACTATTACCTGTCTTGATGAACCAATGATTGTGACAAGCAACGAGACAACGCAACAAACAGAAATTGATTCAGAGGAAGATGACATACCTGGCAAGATTATCAAGGAAGTCGAGAATTTTGAGAACAGAACTAAGTCCAAGCTGGACGAGACCGAAGTTGTCAACTTGGGAGACTTAGAAAACGTCAAGGAAACACGAATCATCATTTACCTGTCACCACCAGAGAAGAAAGAATACACAGAATTTCTAAAGGAGTATGAGGACATATTCGCCTGGTCGTACGATGACATCACTGGTCTAAGTACATCTATTGTGGCTCACAAACTGCCAACCAATTCAATGTGTCCGCCGGTAAAGCAAAAGCTCAGAAAATTCAAGCCTGATATGAGCTTGCAAATCAAGGAAGAAGTTACCAAGCGGATCAACGCCAAGGTTCTCAGGGTAGTGGAATACCCGACATGGTTAACCAACATTGTTCCAGTTCCAAAGAAAGATGGGAAGGTTAGAGTCTGTGTCGACTACCGGGATCTCAATTGGGCCAGTCCAAAATATGACTTCCTTTTGCGAAATATACACATCTTGATTGACAATTGTGCCAAGCATGAGCTACAATCATTCGTGGATCGCTTCGCTGGTTATCATCAGCTCTGGATGGATGAGGAAGATGCTGAGAAAACATCCTTCATTACGCCGTGGGGAGTATACTGTTACAAGATGATGCCCTTCAGCCTGAAGAATGCTGGGGCCACTTACATAAGGGCTATGACCACTATCTTCCACGATATGATACACAAGGAGATCGAGGTATATGTGGATGACGTTATTATCAAGTCCAAGAAAGCCACTGACCACATAGGATATCTGAAGAAATTCTTCAATAAATTGCGGAAATACAATAAGAAATTAAACCCCGCGAAGTGTGCTTTTGGGGTTCCTGCTGGGAAACTGCTTGGGTTTATTGTGAGCCGACAAGGAATAGAACTGGATCCACTGAAGGTCAATGCCATTCAAGAACTACCACCACCAAGGAACAAGAAAGATGTGATGAGCTTCTTGGGACGTCTTAACTACATCAGTCAGTTCATCGCACAGTCTACAGTTATCTGTGAGCCGATCTTCAGGATGATAAATATGCACGCCGCAACCAAGTGGACCGATGATTGCCAAAAGGCCTTCGACAAAATTAAGGAGTACTTGTCAATATCACCAGCCCTAGTACCACCTGAGCCAGGTAGACCTTTGCTACTCTACCTTGCAGTATTAGATGGAGCCTTCGCTTGCGTTCTGGGGAGGCACGACGAAAAAGGAGGAAAGGAGCAAGCCATCTATTATCTCAGTAAGAAATTCACTCCGTACGAGGCTCGGTATTCTCTATTGGAGCGCACTTGTTGTGCTTTGACTTGGGTCGCTCAGAAGCTGAGGCATTAATTATGTGCTTACACAACATATCTTATATCGAGAATGGATCCCTTGAAGTACATCTTTCAGAAGCCCATGCCCACTGGCAAGCTAGCCAAGTGGCAAATCCTGCTTAGTGAGTTCGACATTATTTATGCAACTCAGAAAGCGGTCAAGGGACAAGCACTGGCGGACCACCTTGCTGAAAAACCCGTGGACGAAGAATACGAACCCCTGAAGATGTATTTTCCCGATGAGGAGGTATCATTCATAGGAGAAGACATTGCACAATCCTATGACGGTTTAAGATTGTTCTTCGATGGAGAAGGAAACTTCAAGGGAATTGGCATTGGAGTAGTCCTAATATCAGAAACCAGTCAGCATTATCCGGTATCTGCCAAACTCAGATTCCCTTGCACCAACAACATGGCCGAATACGAAGCCTGCATCTTAGGGCTCAAAATGGCCATTGACCTAAATGTTCAGGAGCTGTTAGTGATTGGTGATTCATCCCTAATGATACATAAGGTACAAGGAGGGTGGGCTACCAAGAATTCCAAGATACTGCCGTATCTGCACCACGTACAGGAGTTAAGAAAGAGGTTCACGAAGATAGAGTTTTGGCATGTCCCCAGAATCCAGAATGAGTGCGCTGATGCATTGGCTACTCTGTCATCTATGATTCAACATCCAGACAAGAACTTCATTGATCCCATTCTAGTGAAGACCCATAACCAACCAGCTTATTGTGCCCATGTTGAAGAAGAAGCATACGAAAAGCCTTGATTTCATGATATCAAAGAATATTTGGCAAAAGGAGAGTACCTAGAGTTTGCAAATCCTACTCAGAAATGCACACTCCGAAGGCTGTCCAACAACTTCTTTCACAACGGAGGAATCTTTTACAGAAGGACTCCCGATTTGGGGCTATTAAGATGTGTCGACACAAAGGAAGCCTCCAAACTACTTGAGGAGATTCATGCTGGGACCTGCGACCCGCATATGAATGGGTTTGTCTTAGAAAAGAAGATACTGAGGGCTGGTTACTTTTGGATAATAATGGAAACGGACTGCATCCAATATGTCCGAAAATGCCACTGTTGTTAGGTACAGGTAGATATGATAAAGGCGCCTCAAAACGAGCTTAATGCAACAAGCTCACCATGGTCGTTTGCCACCTGGGGCATAGATGTCATTGGACCAATCGAGCCTACCGCCTCCAACGGACACAGGTTCATCCTAGTAGCCATCGATTATTTCACCAAATGGGTCGAAGCAGCATCCTACAAAGCAGTAATAAAGAAACTCGTGGCACTCTTTGTCCACGACCGCATTGTTTGTCGATTCAGAATTCCAGAGTCAATCATTACTGATAATGGCTCAAATCTCAACAATGACCTGATGAAAGCTATGTGCGAAACCTTCAAAATCAAACACAAGAATTCCACATCCTACCGACCTCAGATGAATGGAGTTGTAGAAGCCGCTAACAAAAACATCAAGAAGATATTGCGAAAGATGATAAAGAAGCACAAGCAGTGGCACGAGAAGTTGTCATTTGCTGTACTGGGATATCGCACCACTGTCCGCACATCGACGAGCGCAACCCCTTATATGTTGGTTTATGGTACAGAGGTTTTTATTCCCGTTGAGGTAGAAATTCCTTCCCTAAGGATCATACAAGAAGCTGAGCTCAGCGATGCAGAGTGGGTAAAGAGCCGTTATGAGCAACTAGCCCTCATAGACGGAAAGAGAATGAATGTAGTATGTCACGGTCAACTCTACCAAAATTGAATGACCAGATCTTTCAACAAAAAAGTCAAGCCGAGATCGTTCGCACCAGGGCAGTTGGTGTTAAAGAAGATTTTTCCACACCAGGATGAAGCCAAAGGAAAGTTCTCTCCCAACTGACAGGGCCCATACATGGTTCGCCGAGTGCTGACAGGAGGATATCTCATACTTGCAGAGATGGACGGAGAAGTCTAGCCGAAGCCAATCAATTCAGATGATGCCAAGCACTATTATGTGTAATCTTTATGCTTGATGTAAATTGAACTACGCTTGATCTGATTCCCGTTTAAGAAGGGATACGTAGGCAGCCCTATGGGTACAGTCACAATTCAATAAAATTTTCATTTTCCCCCCCAATTGAAAACTAGGGCAGAATTTTGAGGAGGACCCTCAAAATTCCGAAGTAAGTTCAGCTGATCGTCGCACGAGCAGCAGTCAGACACATCAATCCATCAAACTGGGGCAGAATTTTGAGGAGGACCCTCAAAATTCTGTGGCAAGAGAGGTTGCAATGTATTGAGCCGTGTCACGGTCGTCGGTTCATCTAAAATTATTTTAAATTATATATTTATAATGTATTTTTGCAAAATCATGCATATTTGTTCTTGGAAAAAACATTTTTTAGAAACGCTACCCCCAATGATACAGACAGTATCATCAGATCAAGCCGAACAAGTCAAGCAAAGTCAACGGGGATACGAGCTAACCTTCCCCTTAGAGAACACGATTTTTCTTTGGATGCGGGCACAAAGATCGAAAAATCCCGAACATTCTATCCACTCGAAGGACATATATTGTTCAAAGACACGATTCTCCAAACCCGTCGCACACACCGACATTCATTATCAATACAAATGAAGCTTCACAATCACGATGCTCCCAATGATCACCACATCGCAATCTGTTATCAGCTAAGAAATTTCATTGTGATTTATTCCATTTGCATAAGGCTACCATTCTGTCTTCCGAGGTTAAGCTCTACCTCCATCTACATTTTGCATAAGGCTACCATTCTGTCTTCCGAGGTTAAGCTCTACCTCCATCTACATTTTGCATAAGGCTACCTTTCTGCCTTCCGAGACTAAGCATTGTCTCTATCTGCATTGCATAAGGCTACCTTTCTGCCTTCCGAGACTAAGCATTGTCTCCATCTGCATTTTGCATAAGGCTACCTTTCTGCCTTCCAAGACTAAGCACTATCTCCATCTGCATTGCATAAGGCTACCATTCTGCCTTCGGAGACTAAGCATTGTATCCATCTGCATTTTTCATAAGGCTACCTTTCTGCCTTCTAAGACTAAGCATTGTCTCTATCTGCATTTCGCATAAGGCCACTTTTCTGCCTTCCGAGACTAAGCACTGTCTCCATCTGCATTGCATAAGGCTACCTTTCTGCCTTCCGAGACTAAGCACTGTCTCCATCTGCATTTTGCATAAGGCTACCATTTTTCCTTCCGAGGTTAAGCTCTACCTCCATCTGCATTCGCATCTTTTCATAAGGCTACCATTCTGCCTTTCGAGACTAAGCACTGTCTCCATCTGCATTGCATAAGGCTATAATGCTGCCTTCCGAGGTTAAGCTCTACCTCCATCTGCATTCGCATCTTTTCATAAGGCTACCATTCTGCCTTCCGAGGTTAAGCTCTACCTTCATCTGGATTCGCATCTTTGCATAAGGCTACCATTCTTCCTTGTGAGGTTAAGCTCTACCTCCATCCGCATTCGCATCTTTGCATAAGGTTACCATTCTGCCTTCTGAGGTGCTCTACCTCCATCCGCATTGACATCTTTGCATAAGGCTACCATTCTGCCTTCCGAGGTTATGCTCTACCTCCATCCGCATGCGCATCTTTGCATAAGTCCATCTGCATTGCATAAGGCTACCATTCTACCTTTCGAGACTAAGCACTGTCTCCATCTGCATTGCATAGGGCTACCTTTTGCCTTCCGAGACTAAGCACTGTCTCCATCTGCATTGCATAAGGCTATAATTCTGCCTTCCGAGGTTAAGCTCTACCTCCACCTGCATTTCGCATAAGGCTATCTTTCTGCCCTCCACTTGAATAAGGCCACCATTCTGCCTTTCGAGGGTAAGCTCTACCTCAAATTTACTTTCCGTCGAAACTAAATGCTATCTCAAGCACTATTTATTTCGTTTTTTCTACGGGCTAAGCTCTTCCCTTCAATACGCAAGACTACGCTCTGTCTTGTCAGCATCATATTATTGCATCTTCATGGGCTTAAATATTGCCAACTTACCCAAAGTCGTCATCGTTCGGAGGCACCATCTTCATGGCCCAAGAACACCATGTCATGGCCTGAGGATCTCTTTCAATATTCTGCATATCATTATTCAAAGGCGTCATGGTTCGGAGGCACCATCCTCATGGCCCGAGAACATCATTTCATGGCCTGCGAATCCTGAATCAAGCAATCCATGGCCCATGACACCATGATCTGAGGACGTCATCCTTAAATGTCCAAAGACATCATTCATGGTCCGACGGGAAACTGCATCATGTTTAAATTACACAATATATTCTTGTATTGTTATTCGCATGTAGTCAGGCGAGCAACGGTCATCCTAGCAGGAGTGGTCCCGCTCCAGTTCTTCTAACTACCCCGTAAGCCGTTTGTTCACTCAATCCCATACATTGCATCCGTTCTTGTGAAACTTCATCGGTATACTTCACCGATGACTCCTGAACTACATACGGAATTATTCCTGTAAAACCAGGGATATGTAAGAAACTCATAAACCAGGGTGCTGCCTAAACCTCTTCAAACCATTTGGCTCGGTCAAAATTAGCTATCATATCTTTACCCGACAACTCTTTCATCCTTCTCGGGTAAAGAGAGGCAGCGGTTGATATCCAATTTTTTCTCAAATTATTTTAAAATTTGCATATATACCTTCAAAATCACTTTTTATGATAATTGGTATTTTTCCATAACTTTCCACATTTTTATCAATTTATTTTTTTAATTTATTATGTACTTTACATCCAATAATTATTCATAAATTGCATTACAAACAATTTCAAAATATTTCCTAGCTCTATATATCATTTGTAATCCTATTAGGATTTAGTTATTTCACAAATTAGCCAATTGGGCATTATTTGGCTATAATTACAATAATTTTGCAATTATAGCCTAATTGTATATTTTATGATATTTTAATTCAATAATTAGTCATTTTATATTTTAAGCACTATTGAATTACCTTAATTTCACATATTTAGCCTTAATTTCATTTTATGTAATTATTAGCTATTTTTATTAATTATTTACCTATTTAATTGGGTATTTAACAAGTAGCCAATTTTAATTTAAAATCTAGCCTAAATCAAATCTTGTCCTAACCCATTTAAGTTAGCCCAAAACAACCCAAGCCCAATCTCTAAGCCTACCTGACCCAATCCTGTGTGTAAGACCTAACGACTACCCCCATTCCCCTCATTCACTCCTCGTTCAACCATCTCTCTACCTCCCTCTCTCTCTCTATCTCTGGTTCTCTTTAGAACCTTCTCGTTTCCCTCCTCTCCGATGGACACTGTCCATCTTCTTCGGCAACCTCCCTCGCCGGAAGCTATGTCCTCTCACCATCCACTAGCCTTTGCTTCATCCTACACTGATTTGATGCTACCCTGAGGTCCTCAGATGAACCTGGAGCGGTTCAACTCCTACCCATGGTCCTTCATGCCATATTCCGGCCACCTCCGGTCGTTCGAGTAAGATCTATGACTTTTCCGTCCAAAGCCGGTAACATTTTAAGGTTTTCTTATCTTCTCTGGGTTCTCTGAAACCCTAACTCTTAAGATTTTATGATTTTCTTTTAGATTTGTTTTAGATCTGTGTATATTATGAGTTTTTTGTTGTTTTCCTCAAAGGTTTTTCCGATTTTTCTAAAGTGACTCTTCATCTTCAACTAGGGTTTCAACCCCTTTTCAAAAAGAATGCTTTTCTTCTGATTTTTTGGTATTAATCTATGACTCTCACTGTGTTTAAACGTTTGTTTGATCCTTCTCCTTTATTCGAGTTATTCTGTTGAAGAACCCTAATTTTTCTTAAGTTTCTGAGTTCATCTTTGGTACTATGTTCAGTTAATCTATGTGTTTCTCATGAATATTCTATGATGCTGTGATTTTACTTTATGCTTGCTTGTTAGGGTTTCTGGGTTCGATTACTCTTGCCTATATCAGGTCTATGCTTTGACTCAGACTATGTTCCATGTGAAACCATAACTCTTATTTGATACTGGTCTTCTTATGGTCCTGATTCCTGCCTATTACCTGCTTATTCTCATAGTGTTATGATGAATCAGTGTTGTCTTCTCTATTTGTGAATCCCTGAAGTTCTATGACTAATACTTCACTGATCTTGCATGACATTCTTTACTGACTTCGAGAATTTTCCTTAGAACTGTGATACTTTCCTTAAAAACTTTATTTTCCTTAGAACTCTTTACTGATTTTGCATATTTGTGTGACATTTGCCTTATTTGATAATTTATTCCCTGTGATTTTGAGGGATCTCTTATTGATTTTCAGAATTATTTTCTAAGCATGCTGTCAATTAATTCTCATATACTTTCCTTAATTAATATATCATGTACCTAGCCCTAATCACATGCCCTATTCTTTACTACTCTTTGTACAATTAAAATCAGTCTCTCAATTAGTTCTCTTTCCTTATTTTACCACTGTGGCATCCGTTTGAACTTTGACTCCTTAATTGTAGGGAGTACTTGCATTGATTGGATCCTAATTGTATTTATTTCTATAATTATATACACTTTACTTGATTCCTTTCCTTATTGTGCCACTACTTGTTACCGTTTGGGTATGACTCCTTAACTAAAGGGAACTTATATACTAAATTGATTCTAATTAATGTTTATTTCTATAATTATTGCTGAACTATTATTTTTACCTTATTCTCCTGCCCGCTTTCAAACTATATATACCCTACTCTTTCATTAGCAAAGACACGAACTGATATGTTCAAACTCCCTCTTCCACAACTAAAACTTGCTACTCTCTCTATTCTCTCTTCTATGCTACTTGCTACTACTCTAAGTTAGCCGGCTGCAAGCCAAGGCTAACTACTGTGCATCTCATATCTTCTGCTTTGTGTTACTGCTTTCTTCATCTCATTGGTATATTCTAATTCTAATTTCAGTTCTCAAAATAACATGTTTCTGCTATTGTTGCAATTCATTGTGTTTCTAATTTACTTTTACTTACTATTCTGTTGTTCAACATGTAACTAGGATCTTGGATTCCATCTAGCATGTCAAGTTCTGCCTTATCAACTAGCATGTCTTTATTTACTCCAAATCTGCTTTTATGTGAATCTCCATGCTTATGTTTGATACATTAGATTAGAGCATCTTCTACTATCTTAAACTGGTTGGTACTGCTATGTTAGTTTCACCCTATTCCCTGCTGATTCCTAAGTTTATGCATACTCCTACCTGTTACATGTTCAGTACTCTGTACTCATAGACGAGGCTCGTGACCGAGGTTGGATGGGCCGATTTGTCCGTATAAGGACTTCGTACCTGATCCTTGCCAAAGACATGTTGTTTCCTGAGATATGGAGCATGAATCGTGAGTAGTACTTCGCCTTGAATGCTCAATTTCGTTGTTTTACTTCTTATCCTCTTTCCTCGTCTTTGGTTTTGGTGTTGCGTCTGTGGCCCATGTGCCCGACGTAGTTCCCAAACTTAAGTAATGGGTCGAGGGCCTGGTGTCATAGAGACCATACTCCGAGCGTGCTTGGTTTGCGTTATTAAAGGGTCGATTGGAGGCCCGCATCATGGTAAGTTTCTTTCTTAGAACGCTTATCGTTCGGGCTTCTTCTCGAGCTTACTCATCGTTTTTTCCTTTATAGGCCCGGGAAGGATGTTGCAATGAGGCACCCATCTGGTGGAAAAGAAGTCTTTCCCCAACCACCTGCTCTGAAGCAGGCCAAAGAGAAGAAAAGGAAGGGGCTCCGAGTTCTCCGTGATCGGAAAAGAAGAGACCGGCGAGGAGGCCTCGCAAGCCCGGGGGGTACCTGCTCTATGCCTTCGAACTCAATTCCGCGATTAAGGGATGAGTACAAAGAAGAATAAGAGGAAGATAATTCCAAGCTAGTGGCCTGTGTGCGAGGTTGTACTTCGATAAAAAAGCCCTCCGAACTGGAGAAGGTTGATGAGGGAGCTTTGGCCGAAGTTTCTGAACCACAAAGAGTTGAGGCCACTCCGTCCCATGCTGAGATGGTCGAGAGAGAGACTAGGGGTGAGGCATCCTTAGCAATGGAAGATGTATCGAGGGACGAACCAGGAGTGATAGACATTTCCGGATCCTCTCAGGTTTCTGACGCCATGATCCGTAAAGCCAATATGTTGGGAGGTCGTTCTTACAAGGGTCCTCAGGGGGTTTCTTATATCCACGACTTCTTTGATGGGTTTGATTTCGCTGCTTTGGAAGATGTCATCGGATTTGGTGACTTACCGGTGCCAAGGAAAGTATTCATCTGGCTCTAATAGGTCTTCATCGAGCCCAGAACTGGTGGACCGATTCCCGACCCCAAGTGTGAACCCCGACCGCAGGCGGTCGATGGTGCTTTCTATCCCGGAGGATGCCCGAGTCTTCTCTCACCCCTTGGGGATTGCTAGCAACCTTAGATTCTTGGTGACCAAGGATTACCAAGTCGTGAGGAATGTGGTGGGAGTTTCTTTCCTGTTTAATGAGGCCTAACATGCTCTGAATTGGGTAACTTCAAGGGTCACTCCATTATTTCTTTTGAGTTGTAGATAATTCTAACATCTTCTTTCTTTCTTGCAGGATTCGGGGTTGCATCACGAGGTTTTCCTCCGAATCCGAGAGGAGCACGTGGCTGAGGTTTGGGAGCTCACCAAAAAAAGTTAAACCTACAAGCTTCTCAATAAGAAGCTTCCGGCTGATTTAGTAACAGCTCAGTATGAGCATGCCGAGATGGCCAAGCAAGTATTCAGAATGCTTCACGATAGTGAATATGAATTGGAGATAACGGCTAACAATCCGATTCTGAAGGTCTGGTACATGCTTGAATAGATCGGGGAGCTTCAGAAACAAGTAAATACAATACAAGTCGAGGCTAAAGAATTCAAGATAATATGAACATCTTAGCCTCGAAAAAGGAAACCGTCCAAGCACAACTAGAGTCTGCTGAGGCCCAGCTCCAAACTGTAAAAGAGAAGGCCTCGGTGTAGGTCAAGAAAATCAAGGAGCTTCAGTCCCAACTGGACTCGACTATCTCTAATAATGAAAACATGGGCAATGAACTCGAGGCGGCCAAATCAGAGGTGGCAATGACCAACACCAAAGATGATGCTAAAGTGTCCCAATATAAGGTCGACGTCGAGGCCATCCAGGCGAAGGCAAAGATCATTCTGGATCATGCAAAATGGAAAGCTCGAAAGGAAGCCCTTGAGTGGGTTCATGCTCAAGGCTCCGATATTATGGCCAAAATCAAGAATGTCAAAGCATAGGAAACCAGGGCCCAGAAGCTGGCCTTTCCCGAGAAAGACTCCGAGAGCTTAAGCGAGTCCGAAGATGGGGAAGATCTCGATGATTGAGATTCTACCTCCGATGAAGACCAGGCTACTTACGCATTTATATTTTTGATTTCTTTTGCATATTGTGGGAGGTCGTTTTGTCCGTTGTAAGTTTTTGTATTAGATCAATCTGGCCTTTGTAAAAAGATTGTTTATATATATAAGGCTTTCTTTCCCTTTTGGCTGTCAAACTTTTACTTTGCTTTATTGCTTGTGTTAACAATGGTCGAAAGGCCTTAGTATAAAATAACTTAGGTTGTGTAAGTTTGAACACCATGGCTTTACATTATTCTGTTTTGTGGCGTTTTGGGTTCGGTGTCACCGGGAACTTTCTCCAAAAGTAAGTAATTCAAATTATAGTTTGCCGAGGGTAGCCTATATAATCAGTTATGAAAATTTTGAAGGCCTATTTTTATTACAGTTCTCAGACGTCTCCGAGTTGTGTTAATATGGTCGTGGCCTTCTAATTTCGGGCGTAGCCTAGTGGGCTTGTTCCCCGAGTTATCCAAGCTTGCGTAAGATAACAGCCCCTGCGTGGCTATGGTCGTGGCCTTTAAAATTCGAGGGTTTCCTAATAGGTCTTGCATCCCCGATGTTTAATAGCTCGATCTGTTCGAGTTCGTTTTTGGAAGGCAGTCCCTGAGTGAGAAAGTGGCCATCCGAACTTTGGTTGTAATCGGCCCTTGATCTCGTTTCTTTGAGGAGATTAAAAGTACAAAATTCTTTAAGGAATGTAAAGAGAAAACTTTTAAACATAAGATGAATGAAAGGAAACTACCTCTCTTTATTCTTGTGCTAAACGGTTATACATCGTACATGTTTTATGCTAGGGCTCGAGAAATGTACGTGGGCACGAATCGTTTGACCGTTTGGCCATTACAACAAATCCTACCTATCGAGACCCATCCATTACGAAATAATTTCCTTGCTAGAGCAATTCGATATCCGAGGATAATCAACCCTTCCCCCCCCCCACCCCCCCCCCCCCCCCCTCCCCCCCTAGTATTCGAGGTTGATTGTAGAGAAATCTCGGATGCTGTAAACACAATCTTCGATACCGATTTGTGATCGACCTTTGATTCTAAGTTAGAACGATCCAATATTGCTTCGTTAAAAACCTTGACGGAGAACCCATTTGGGACAAAACCGGTCTAAGAAAAAAGAGTGCAACACGTGCTTTCAGACATACGGACTTCGTGCTGCATCTTGTCGATCACCTGCAAGTGTTAGTCAAAAAATAAAAGTAAATGAAAAGGAGTCGTACCTTTGTAGTAATATCATTTTAGGTGAGTTACATTCCAATTGTTCAGTAGTTGTTCCCCGTTTAGCATTCCAAGTTTATAGGATCCTTTCCTAGTGACCTCGAAGATCTTGTACGGTCATTCCCAATTCGGATCCTATCTCCCTTCATTTGGATTTCGGGTGTTGAGGGTGACTTTTCTTAGCACTAAGTCCCCGACATTAAAATATCGAAGATTGTCTCTTCGATTGTAGAATATATCGATCCGTTATTTTTGGGCGACCAGTAGCTTTATATGTTCGTTAGGTGTCTTGACCTAGCCTCGTCTCTATTCTACCGAGGTTAGGCTTGATACTTAATGGGTACCATCGTGGTGTACTCATACTACATTTCTGCACATATTTTTATGAAGAATCAGGTACTTCGGATCGAGTTGGTTTTGAGATTTACGCTTGGTGTGGCTGGAGACATCAAGGTACACATGTTGGGCGTTCGCATGCTCCGAATTCACCTTCTATTGTATTTATTCCCATTGTTTCCTTTTGTTCCGGAATAGTGATGTATTTATTATGTATAACTACTACCGGTTTTGTGAATTGTAAGTGTTATAGAGAATTCAATTTCTAAAGTTGCCAGATGCTAGTTATTATTGTAACTCAGTATATGTTAGACTTACCTAGTTCCTAAGACTAGATGTCATCACGATACCTAGCGGAGGGGAATTTGGGTCGTGACAGAACCTCCAAATCCATACATATGCCTAAGTCCAAAATCACCATAAGAAGCTATTGGAACTATCAAATTCCATTCTAGAGTCGTCTACACAAAATTCAAACTATGGTCAAGTCTTACAACTTGGGCATTCAATCTTGGGATTAAGTGTCCAATTCACTCCAATACCTCCCCGAGACCAAATCCACCGTCTCGGCAAGTCACGTAAACACAATTACACATAAGTAAAGCATCACATAGAGGACACACGGCTAAAATACTCAAAACAAACGGCCGGATCGTTATATAAAATTATAATTTTTATATAAATCTATAATCGTACCAATAGTTAAGGTAGGTGTTAAATTTTACAAAAATAAACCGAAAAAATACCGAAACGTCCAAAAAAAAATTATATAAAAAATATATTTTTTATATTAAGTTTAAAAATAACAAAATATTAATTTTTTCCTTAGCGTAATTATGAAAACGTTTACAAGCCAACAAGTAATTAAAACGAAAATGTCTCAAGTCTTAAACCTATTATGCTACTCCTAATGAAACTAAATTAGTTCTAGCTAGTATCTTGAGTAGTAAACCACATGTATTCCAGCGATCTTGAGTAGTAAACCATAAGGTATTGAATATCTTTCCCCTTGTGTGATTTAGATTTTTCTAATTGGATACTTAATCTTTCAATAGACTCTATTCTTTAGTCTAATCTTGATTAATATATTTTAACTCGCGGTGATCTATATTTCTTTTGTCTTTACCTAATTTTCTTTATGTAGTAGAACAAATCTCTATTCTTGTTATCTTTCATATTCCCTTGATTCAATGTCTTTTAAAGTGAATAAATATTTAGAGAGTTTTGACGTATTCCTAAGTTAGTATGTATCTTATCGTATTCTAATTTTTATTGGCGACTCTTATGTGATATTTTGAGAGAAATATCGAAAATTAACCAAATCGTACCAAGCCGAAGAAAAACCGAAATGATTGCAACCGCTTTGAAAAATTTAATTTCGGTTATACAAAATAAAATGACTAAAAAATCAATATTGTACAAATTTTATAAAATTAGAAGTTGAGTCGAACCATTGACACCCCTGAAAAATAATGCTTAAAAGAACAACTCGGCAAAACAACTTGCCAACTTCGCATAAAAGTTGACTTCAAACTTTCAACCCAAACGGTGCCCGTCATTGGTTCTACAATAAGGATTATAAAGTACGACTACGTAATATTCTGTTAGAACAAAAATTATATAAAAGTAAAATAGTTCCACGATCACATGTGGTGGCCGTCCTTGTGGCGCCAACAACCATGATCAAGCTTTCTGTTTTTCAACAAACTCTCACGTGTTAGCTTTGTCAACAAGGAAAGAATAGAAATATAAAATAAATCGACAGCACAATATAATAGATAATTGGATAAAATTATTAAGTGGGCATCTAAGACTTCTACTTTTTGTTTTCTTGAGTCTAGCTCTATAGTCCACATGAGCTAGAGATGAGCTAGATGAGATGTAATTAACAATACAGGTCGAATAAAGTCTTTTGACATTTGACCAAAAAAGAAGAAACTGGAAAATGGATAATTTTAATCAATTAATTGCACGATCAATTTATATTAACATAGTGTATTAAATTTCTTAGTAGTACCATACCATATTTGAACTGTTCATGCATGACTCAACTTCCTTTCCACCCACCCGCTGGCAAGTAGAGAAAAAGACATGAAAAGGTTGACGACCCACTCCGCAAACTTTGAATCTGACTATCACTAAAATATCAATGTTGCAAGTGGTACTCCAAAATAAAAATCTTTATTGGCGGCGCACACTTTATTATCAACATTCAACAAATAATAATTTAAGTTTTGGGTATTATATATATATATATATATATGTTGCATGTGGATTCCGAATTATTCAATACATACGATTTTGGAAAATTACATCAATATTATCTAAACACGCTTTTTTTGTGTGTACATATATCGCCGCATATATTGACTATTTAGATGCAAAACGAAACAATTGTCACGTCCCGAAATCCCACCTTAAGGATTGTGATGGCGCCTAGTCTCTAATACTATGTAAGTCTAACAAATAACAAGATCAAACAGAATAAAACAACTTCACTATTAAAATAAAAGCTGTAAAAATGTAATAACATAGTTGTAATGTGAATACAAAGGTCATATATCCCATAACCCGGTAATAACGAGTCGACTCTACTAAGAGTACACAAGAAATATCAAAATACAACATTGTTAGGAATAGAATAAACAGTAGTAAGGAAACAACAGAATGTGACTGTGAGACCTGCGAGCGGAACAAAAGTTATACCTTGAAGTCTCTACAGCTATGACTCGTCTCCCTAGTGACCAACACGATCCGAGGTGCCTGAATTTTAACCCAGTAAGTATCAAGACTAACCTCGGTAGAGTAATAACGAGGTTCAAGTCTAGACACTCACTAGTCAAAATAACACGTGCAAGATATCAAACATAAAACGGACAATAAAAAGCATAATAGTACAAACATTAACCACCTCGAAAAATATGTGACAACAACTCAATGGGAAATAATCCGCCTTTGCCAATATAATATTAATGGGGCCGGGGCACGAAATAATATATCCAATTCCACCACCAACTCGCATGAACTCAAGGGAAAAATCATTTAATGAAAACAAGAATTTGATCAAAACATGAACCCTCAGTTCCAACACATAAATAACAACAAGAATCACCCCCGATACATCTCATAACAATCCCTGACAAGTCACCCTTATATAGCTGCATGCACATTAATAATGAAATTCCACTCATATATCGCCCCATACACAGAATTAGAAACTCTTATCTCGCCGCATTTACATTAACAATTGAATGCCACCCTTTTTTCAGAACATATGCATCTCATTTACAACACAACAACCAACCCACATAACGCGTGCTCAAGTGCCACAAAGGCCACCGAAACTACAATACCAAAGTTACAACAAGATATAGCACACAACTCAACAACAATATGTACAAAAATCATAACAAATAATATACGGGTGTGGGGAGTGAACAACAGTAAAAAAACATGTTTCATATAAGAAAAAAATCCCAATTCAAGATCAATTAATAGCCTAAGGTCTAGTCCGGTCAATTACCACACATACATCCGTGTACACGCTAATCACCTTATGTATACGTTAATTCACATAGCATAATGTAACGATCTGATCGGTCATTTTGAGCTTTACCCTTCCTTCGGTGGTTTAAGGTCTTGAGAAGCTTCATATTGTGCATTATGACTTACGTATATGATCGATTTTATTTTTCGGGCGATTTAGAATATATTCTGAAGAATGATCATTGTTTGAGAAGTTTATGTGGTAAGAGCTGACCGGAGTTTGACTTTTATATAAAAGACTCCAGAATGGTATTTTGATCATTTTAATAGCTTCATATGGTAATTTTGAACTTAGACGTATGTCCGGATTCGTATTTGAAGGTCCGTAGGTCGATTTGATATTTTTCGTTGGAAAGTTCAAAGTTTGGAAGGTTGAGAGGTTTGACCAACAATTGACTTTATTAATATCAGATTCAGATTATGGTTCCAGGGGTTGGTATAGTTCAGTTATGTTATTTGGGATGGTATGGCATGAGTAGTAAAAGTTGAATGTTCATTAGTTCATTAGATTTGAATTGAGGTGTGATTCGTAGTTTTGATGTTTATTTGTGTAGTTTGAGGCCTCGACTACGTCCGCGTTATATTTTTGAATATGTTGGTGTATTTTGACGGGGTCCCAAGGGCCTCGGGTGTGTTTCGGTTTGATTTTTGACCACTTCATCATGTGTTAGACTGTTGTATTACTGGTGTCTGATATTGTTCATCGCGGTCCTGATCTATGTATCGCGTTCGCGTAAGGTAATTTTGAGGCAGGCACAATTTGTTTTCGAGTTCGCGAAAATGTGGCCGCGTTCGCGGAGCTTGGGAAGTTAGTTCTTTGTTGTCTCAAGTAGAGCTTCACGTTCGCATAGTAGAGGAGACTGGCTGGGAGCCTTCACGTTCGAGAGATCAAGGCCACGTTCGTATAGGCACAGTGAGAGTAGGAATCGCATTCATGGTTAGTCTTTCGACTTCGTGTAGTGTGATTTATACACACATAAATAATCTCATATTATAATTAAAGGATTCAAAAACTAAAGAAACGAGATTAAAATAAGTGGTAAAATCACCACGATCAACACCCCGAACTTAAAGTTTTTGCGTGTCCTCAAGCAAATCAAAACCAAATACTCATTTAGGCGCTACTATTTAAAATACAATTGGCATTGATTTCCAAATCATATTTTTCAATTACTCACAACACTTATAGCTTTGGTTGGTACTAATAACTAGACTCAAGCATGGGAACTTCAACAAAATAACTCCCTCATTTAAAACTCAATTTCAAGAAATGCAATGGAGTTTCAAAATAATAATGACAACAACTATGCCTCGAGAAATGACTAAAAGCGCTAGTCTACTACATATGCTCATTTCACTCAATTTGGAATTTATTAATGTCACCAATCTATCGTATCCATGTTCCCCTCACAATAAAGAACATCCCAAAATATATTTACAACAAAATAAGGAACAAATGCATAAAGACACTCTCAATAAAGAATTTCAAGTATTACAAATATCATGCCATAAGCTTGTTCTTATTTTAATTCACTTCCAATTAAATAACATTCAGTTGGAGGTCTTATAACGAATTTTTAAGCTTGTAATGTAGGCTTAGGAAAGAGTAGGATAAGGATTTGGGACACAAGTGACTACACACTCCTTGAACACTACTCACGTTTGTCTTTCTTTTTGCATTTTGCTTCTTTTTAATCCACATAGCCCTCATTTACCTCTAGTTACCAACATTGAACTACCTTGAATTACCTCTTTAATTTTCTCAAAACTCGTTTGTTTATTTTATACAGTTTGTTTTGCTTTTCTTTTGGGAGATCGATTATCTTCATATTGTACAACTTTGAGGTATTTGCATATACACACAATGTACATATTCACCATTTTCCAATTAACACCAACACCCCTAACTTAGGTTTTTAACTTCATTATTAACATTTAATAAGGGACGAGTTCAAGAGAGAAAATTATTTCACAAAAGGGGTAAAGGTTTGCAATATGGTAGGAAAAGAAAAGGTTAAAGGCTCGAATGGGGTTAACTAGTGATAATATTTATGATATTTTAGGCTTGAAAGGCTAAAGGGACTTTTTTTAAAAACACAAAGAATATCTAAGGTCATCATCCAACCAAATATAATTAAGAGTATCATTGAAAGACCAACCGGGCAAGTTCTAGATGATAAAACTAAGCACGAGAATTATGCTTAACAAAAACTAACACACATTGCACATGAACTAATTAAGACGGATCAATTTTACTTCTTAATAAGAACAATTAGAGCGAAATCTCGCAATCCAATGAGAAAAGAGTTAGAAAATGATCCAACAAGCTATCACAAAAATTATTCATTCCCATGCAATTTACTTTTTCAATCTTTCACCAAAAAATTCGGTGGGGTATCCTCATTCACAAAATCACATACAAAGAATAATTTTATTAGTACCAAACAATCCAAAAGTCTCCACATAAATAGACAAACTCATTCCCTTAAGAAAGTTGTCACTCCATCCATCATAGGAAAAAGTTACCCGGCTCAACACAAAAATATTCCATGGGAAAGAACCGTGGAATAAAGAAAATCCAAGAAGACTTATTGAAAAAATATGTTACTACTTAAGAAATAAAAATAATATAAACTAAAACTACTAAAATTAGTATAATATAAAAATATTAAAGAAAATACAATAACAAAAATGACAAATACTAAAAGAATACAAATAACATAAACTAAAAACTACTAAATCAAATCAAATAAAATAACAAAAGCAACTAATCTGCAAATACATAACCAATCACAAACTAAGCTCGGAGTCAAGGGCTCACAATATCCATACAAAATCATAAGCTCGACAAGGGCATAAGTCAAGCATATATATAGAAATAAAGTATACTTCCTAAAGCCACCCCTAACTAAAAACAATCAAGTGTCCTCACTGCATAATATTTTAATAAATAAGCGTAGTTTGAGGGTCCTTGAGGTCTGCATCAGACTATGCATGAAAAGGCTTATCATTGTTGTGTAGAGCTCTCGGACTCATCATCACTAGTATCATCAACATCAACATTATCTGATAAGAAAGAATACCTCTCATTGTCGTCCTTGTCCTCGACTGGTATCTTCCTGTTCAGTTGCCCCATTTGAAGATTGCATTGATGCATTTCCACATCTTCACAATGAATATGTCTTTCTTTTTGTTTTTGTTTTTCTCCTTCATGAAGACTTCCTGGAGGTCAACATGAGCCTTGGACATAATGTCATAAGCTCTCTTGAGCCTGCTAACAGAAGCTGCTAACATCTCATGAGACTCGGTCTAGTTTTTCTTGGCCTCTATGTATGTGTTCATCTCTTATCTAATATAATAATCAAGCATATGCTGGGAATGTGAGGGCCCACTAGGGAGCTGTGACACTAAGTCATGGATGGAGGCAAGCTGGGAATTGAGCATCCCAAAGGACCCCTTAGCCTGTATAGATTGTGAGAAGGACCGCTCACGTACAACAATTGCATCTTCCTCTTCTTGCTCTTTAGAAAACTTCCCTTTCCCGTCACTCTCAGTGTGTGGAAGGGTTTTTTTAGACATTCATTGGAATGCCATCAAGGGTGCGAGCATTAATCAGGGCCTGGCATATGGACCATTAGACACGTTCTCAGAAAGATACACTCTGCTCGCAATGACATTTGATGCCCTTCTTATTTTTATCCCAACTAACTATTTCGCATGCAGGACAAAGTTTTGAGATTAGCCAATAACCATTGTCACATGTATCTCTTTCTTACATAGGCTCGAGCGAGTGGTTTTGAATCCCATAGACACCAATTATCTCTTCAGTCTGAATTTCCCAATATTTCCCCCTACTGTAAGTTCATGGTTTAGAAAATTTGTACGCTTTAAGATTGCATAAATTCCCGCATCCATTCCTCATTGGCCTCGCACGCAGTGGGGATGAAGCAGGTCCCACCGCTTGAAACCAGCCAGTAATGGAAATCCTGAAATAGCTCGACCACTTTGTCATCTGCAATTTCTTCTCATGTCTGAACTTCTTCGTGAGGATATTATATTAATACCGGCTTTGACAATCAAACAACGTGAATCTATTAGCATCATAGTTCAAATCCTCAACCACCTTTTCAATTTCATGATCAAGAGTCACATTTTCGTTCATGTTCGAGTCTAGTTTTGTGATGACCCAAAAGGTCATCCTAAGCAATTCTAGCTAAATTTGTGTTCTGAGGCCCCGAAATCCTCCGTTAATCTCACCTCGATATGCGTGCGCAGCCCGAGCATATAGCCGGGAAGCTTCTATGTGAAAATTTGGTAAAAATGGAATTTTGAATGAAATAATTGAATAAAGTTGACTTTGGTCAACATTTTTGGTAAACGGATCCGGACCAGTGATGTGACGGTCCCGGAGGGTCCGTAGGAAAATATGGGACTTGGCCGTATGCCCGGAATCAAATTCCGAGGTCCCAATCCCGAGAAATGAATTTTTAAAGAAAATTGTTTTCTGAAAATAATAAAGATTTTTGAAAATGAACTTTGATGTGAAAACCGCGTTACCGGGCCTGTATTATGGTCCCGAGGTCCGAAACAGGTTTATTATATGTTATGTGACTTATCTGTGAAATTTGGTGTAAAACGGACTTGAGATGACGTGATTCAGATTAAAAATGAGAAATTTAGAAGTTTATGAAGTTTGAGAAAATTCTATGAGTTTTAAGGTTTAATTTGATAATTTTGATGATATTTTGGTGGTTTAAATGCTTGAACAAGTCCGTAGGATGCATTGGGAGACGTGTGTGTTTTTGGTTTTGAGCCCCGAGGGCTCGGGTAGGTGTCGGAGTGTAAAAGGATAGGAAAATCTGGTGTAATTGCATTTTTGCTGGTGTCAGTTCCATTACTCTATGCGATCGCATAGCTTCGTGCTTGGGGGGTAGTCTGTTACACTATGCGATCGCATAGCATAACCCGCGATCGCCTAGTGTATTAGGTGGGTAAGGGCAGCTGGAGGAAAATACCATGTGCGGTCGTTGTTTCCTTTATGCGATCGCATAAGGGAGGGGTCGTATACCTGTGCGATCG